>MU835276.1:0-40404 GCA_029204225.1 Diphasiastrum complanatum | reverse complement strand
AATTTGAGTCTGGTTCCATTGGTGAGAGAGCTAACTTGCAATTGATCAGATTTATATCTAACTATAATGTGTGTAGATGACCCTCTGTTGTGTAATGTAGATCAACATTCTATTTTCTGTCTCTGTGGATTGTATACCAAGGCAGAAATGAGCTTTCACCCAGGTCTGGTTCTTGATAAGAGATGAATACTCTTTATCCATAGCTTCTTTCCAGAGATCTAGTCAGGCTGACTGAGTGCCTCTTGGAAAGACATTATTCCTGAACAAGATATGCTGCAGACTCGTCAATACACCGATTAGGTGGTCTGCTAGTCCTTGAAGATCTCTGGGTATATAAGAAGTTGATGGTTTCTATCATACTATAGTTGTTGAACTGCAACATCATCATTTCTGATCCACCATTCATTCGTTTGTTCGTCAGAAGTAGAAGAGCTTGGACCTTCAAGGGGAATAGGTTGCCTGCGAAACTGGAAAGTTCAAAGTGTCAGGAAAATCTGACAGGTTGGCTACATGGGAACTGCCCTTTCCTTTGAGGTCTTGAAACTGATCTTCGATGAAGATGACATCCCGACTAGTGAATATCTTCGACTCGATGGGATCAAACACTTGTAGGCTGATGAAAACACACTTGATACTGTGGAAGTTGAGCTTTCTTTCTGAGATCACGAGGTATCTGCGCAAAAGTAGTACATTCAAAAACTCGTAAGTTGATAAATAAGGTCTGGTACCTGTCCAAACTTTGAATGGTGTTTTGTCTAAGAGGCCTTTAGTAGAACAATGTGTTCTGAATATAGGTTGTTGTTGAAACAACTTCAGCCCAGAAGGACTTCGGAAGTGTCGCATGTGATAACATGCACTTTGCTGATTCAACTAAGGTTCTGTTCTTTCTCTCAGCAAGACCATTTGACTGAGGCAAATAGGAAGTGATGTATTGTTGTTCAATGTCGTTGTTAAGGCAGTAGTAGTCCTTAAATTCATTGGAGATATATTCTCCCCCGTTATCTGACTTTAGTGCTTTGATTCGTTTGCCAGTTTGATTCTCAGCATGCTCTTTGAATTGTCTGAATTTGATGAAAGCCTCTGAAATCTGTTTAATGAAATAAACAACTGTTCTTCTTGAGAATTTGTCAATAAAGGTAATGAAGTAATTTGCATTTAGCAATGAAGGAGTTTGCATAGGTCCACATATATCTGTATGAACAACATCTAACAGATCTTTTGCTGCATGCATGTGGTTTGATCTAAAAGGAAACCTAGCCCGTATTCCAAAAATGCAGCTATGACAGACAGGGAGATCGACCTTACCAGAAGGATAGTCAAGATCAAGGACATGATTGTCTGGTCATGTTTCAAAATAGATGCATGATTCATGTGTCCTAAGCGATGATGCCATAGTAAATGCTTTATTGACTAGAACAGAGGTTTTTCAAGGCTTGACTAGACTCAGAATAACAGTGTGCCAATCTATACAAGTAACCCTGCCTCTTGTCGAGTGCAAGGATCTTATCACTCCTATCAATAATACTACATTGATCAGATTTGAATTCTACCTTATGACCCTAAATCTGTAATTCTACTCACTGATAACAGATTTGTAGAGAGAGTTTAGGAACATATAAAACCTTTGATAGTAATTTGAATTGATCATGCTGGAATCACATCGTACAGTACATTCGCCTTCAATATTGCGAGTACTATTGTCACCAAGATGAACAAATTTCTTCGTGTTGTAAGGAGTGTAGGAGTTGAAGATCTCACGTTGATTGGTCATATGTTGAGTTGCTCCAGAATCCAGAAACCATGAATCATCCAAAAATGCGCTCTTTGATCTTTGACCACGAATGCGCCTTCGTCCACTTCGAACCTGGGGAGATGATGAGACTGTGTTTGCTTGTTGATCAGGTTGCTTGACTATGTTCTTCGCTTGGAGAATTCGGCAATCCTTGATCTCATGGTTATTGCGCTTGCAATACCTGCAAGACATCTTCTTCTTCGACTGTGGATTCGATGATTGTTCTTGACCTTGAGTCTGTTTCTGATTCATTGTAGCCTTTTTGGAGCTTTTCTGCTTCTGTCGCTTTGAGCCTTTGTTGACAAATAGAGTCTGAGAGGAGGAAGTAGACAAAGTGTCTTTGATTTCTTCTATTGTCTTCTTGTAGCAACATAGTGATAACTCTTAGTAAGAGTTAAATCTGAGTGTGTCGATATGATCATCACCCAGTTCTCATATGTAGAGGGCAAGCTTGAAAGCAATGTCATAATTGTGTCTTGATCGTCTATGACTGATCCGTCAGTGGCCATATGTTGCAAAAGATTCTTAAACTGGTTAATGTGACTCTGAAGAGAATCACCAGTAGACATTTTGAATGTGAAGAATTTTCTTCGTAGGATGTAACTTAGTAGTTACGTCCCTCAAGTCATATAGTGAGTCAAAATGTCCCAACGTCTCTTGACGTTTTAGCTTCAGATGTGTGTCCAATCTATGTATATGATATATTGAGGATAATAAGCATGAAAGCTTTATCGTCCTTCGATTTTTCACTTTGAGTTGTCGTCTTCAGGTTTTACTTCTGCACCTGTAACAACATCCCATAAATTCGTTGGCAATTAGCAAGGTCTTCATCTTAAATTTCCACAAATAATAATTGGATCCATTCAGCTTGTCTGTAATAAGACCGGCTTCACTTTGAGAATCCATCTGGAACTTAGTCTGTCGATTGTATCGATGATGCTAAGATGTGGTAATGCCAACAATAAGAAATTAATTCTCTGATACTGAAAGGTTGAAAAGAACTGAAGAGTATCATATATCAATTTGATATCACGAAAGATATGAGTATTAAAGCTTTCGCTCTGATATCATATTGGAATCAGATAAAGAAGTGAAACAACTCTGATACCATGTCGGTATCAGATAAAGAGTAATGATTTCACTCTGATACCATGCCGGAAAGTGGTATGCAGAAGATAGGTCTAGCTCGAAAAGAAAACCTTTCGTGCATGGCGAAATAAACTATTTTCATCTTTCCAATGCATGACTACGCCTATCAATTTCAAACAAGACAATAGTGATAGAAATCACGTTTGAACTTATAGTAACTAACTTTGAAATCGTCAGTACTACAGTGATTACGTAGCCAAACAATTAAGCATTGAAGATTAGCAGACAAATACTTAGTCATGAAGAAATACAGAAACGCATACAGTCTGAGACAAAACTGAACGCAATAAAAAATAGTATTGATTCAAAATGAAACTGAAGTAAATGAGTACAATAAGTTGTGGATTGAAGCCGTGTACTCTATGCTATCTCTGAGTGGCTAAAATGAAAGTCTGAATTAATGCGCAATGCTGATGAACAGTAGCACAATAGCAATCTCTAAAACAACTCTAAGAAGTGAGCTAGAATGCTCAGGAGTGTCCAAGCTCGCAGACGAGAGAGAGAGAGAGAGAGAGAGAGAGAGAGAGAGAGAGAGAGAGAGAGAGAGAGAGAGAGAGAGAGAGAGAGAGAGAGAGAGAGAGAGAGAGAGAGAGAGAGAGAGAGGAGAGAGAGAGAGAGAGAGAGAGCTAACTATTCAAATGCTTCTGATAATTTTTTATTTTCAATGAATTAAACTGTATGAAAATGAATAACTATTTATACTAAGAAATTAGATCATCAATTGCGATCGCCAGTTGGCTGGTGATCTGCTGGCATCCATCCAGTCCTTGTTATTGATTGTTGATAAGCGATGAAATTGGCTGTAAACGTTCTAGCTACATAAATGAACCAAAATTGTAGCTCTGCAGAAATGAACTAAAACAGCCACAGGCGACACTGTCGGGTTTTTTTGCAAAAAGGCGAAGGTGCCCTTAAATCTCATTTAGGGTTGCCCCACACTTTGCCAGAGTCATTTCCTTAACATTTGAGGCTCTTTGGAACAAGTGAAAAATGTGACTCTGCATATTTGCACGAGATTTCTGATAGGCGAAAAAGGCGACACTGCATTTTTACACGAGATTTTTGTCAGGCAAAAAATGCGACATTGTCGTAAACTCCGTGTAATTCTGCAAACTGTGTGAACACACGGGAAAATCCGCATAATTGGATAAAGAATGGATGAAGATTAAAATCGATTAGACGACTGGTAAGAAGGAGAATAATCCAACACTCCCCACAAAGAGGCCTTGCAAGCAACCTGCCCGTAAACAGAGTAAGAAAACCTTTGCTCAGGCACCAAAAAAGGTACGACGCATGGACCTTCAACATTCCTCTTCTGGAGGTGATGCCATTGTAAATACTTATGCCTTAGATATTGTGGTTGACTCAGCCACAAAATTTTTGGACAATCAACTATTGGTAAGCTATTCATCTACAATTGACGTATTCGGACCTTTGATAGGAATAGTCGTATCGAAAACATGAGGCTACGATAGTTCAACTATTGTAGCCTTGCCCTTGTCTTTGAGGTTCATAAATTGATTCTCGATAAAGATACCATCTCTGTTGGTGAATATTTTCAATGTCACGGGATCATATAGCTTATAAGCTTTGTCTGAAGAAGTATAACCAATGAAAATGGATTTGATATTGTGGGAGTCCAATTTCTTTATGATCTCTTGTTGTATCTATGCATAGGCAATACATTCGAAAACTCTGAGGTTTGATAGTGGTGTTTTGGATCCTATTCAAACTTAATAAGATGTTTTGTCTGAGGGCCCTTTAGTCGAGCATCTGTTCTAAATATAAGCTGTTGTGGAAACAGGTCAGCCCAGAAGAACTTAGGTAGTGTCCCATGAGCAAGCATACACTTAGCCTCTTAGACTAAGGTCCAATTCTTTCTCTCAGCAAGTCCACTTGGTTGAGGTGAATAAGGAGTGATCAATTGTTGCTCATTGCTTTTTCTAAGGAAATAATCTTTGAATTCAGTTGAGATGTATTCTCCGCCATTGTCTGACCTCAGTGCTTTGAGTCTTTTACCAATTTTGAATTCTACTTGAATTGTCTGAAGAGGTTGAAAGCCTCCAATTTCTGCTTAATGAAATAAACAACTGTCCTTTTAGAAAATCCATCGATAAAATTAATAAAGCACCTTGTACCAACCAAATATGCCACAAATATCTGAATGAACAACATCTGGAACATCTTTTTTTTGCATGCTTATGACTTGATCTTAATGGAATTTTAGCCAGTTTTCCGACAATGGAAAAGTCGATTTTCTTCTCTAGATAATTGAGATCAAGTACTAAAGATTCTCTAAACATGTTTGATAACCAAAGTAATGCTTATAGCCAAAGTAATACTTTATTAACTAAAGCAGAAGCATTCAAGGCTTGATTTGTGTCAGAGTAATCAATGTACATAAGTATCCATGCCTCTTTTCGAGTGTAAGGATCTTATTTGTCCTATCGACAATTCTGCATTGATCAAATTCAAATTCTACTATATGACCTAAATCAATAATTCTCCTGATTGATAATAGATTTGTTGAAAGTTTATATATATATAGAACTTTAGATAGTAGCTTGAATTGATCATTCTGAAAGCTTAATCTTATAATGTCTTCACCTTTGATAGTGTGTGTACTATTGTCGGCAAGATGAACGAACTTCTTTGTACTGTAAGATGTATAGGACTAGAAATGCTCAAGATGACTGGTCATGTGTTGAGTAGCTCTAGAATCGAGAAACCAAGCATTGTCAACTTGCACTTTCTGATCATTGATCATAAATGCTCCTTCATCCATGCCTTGAATAGGGGATTATGATGTCTCTGCAACTACATTTGCTCGTTGATCCAATTGCTTATTGTTGGAGCCTTTTGCTTTCAATATTCTACAATCTTGTATTTCATGATTGGTGCATTTACAATACTTATAGAACATATTCTTCTTCAATTGTGGACTTGTTGACAATTGCTCTTGATTCTATGCCAACTTCCAATTTGATACAAAAAACATGTGATACTGTATTCAAAGATGATCATCGCCCAGTTTCGTATGTAGGTGACAAGCTTGATAGCAATGTCATGATTGTATTTTGATCATTGATAGCTGATCTAAAAGCTGCCATCTACTAGAAAAAAAATTTAAACTGGTATATGTGATTCTGAAGAGAATAACCATTAGACATTTTGAGTGAGAAGAATTTCCTTCTGAGATGCAACTTGGAAGCGTCGCACCATATAGTACGCTCAAGATGTCCCATGCTTCTTTCGAAGTTTGAGCTTCAGATACGTGAATGATTTGAGTATCTGATATATTGAGAATGATTAGCACGAAAGCTTTACCATCCTTAGATTTCCATTTGGAGTCGGTTGTGTCATCTTCAAGTTTCAATTCGATATCCGTGACAACATCCCACAACTCATTCGCAATTAGTATGACCTTCATTTGAAATTTTCACAAATGATAATTGGATCTATCTAGCTTGTTGACTATAAAGTTGATTTTGGTTTGTGAATCCACATGGAAGTTAGTCTACTGATAGTCTGATCTGTCAATGACCACAGATTGAAAGATAATATTTGATAACGCTATTACTATGCAACACTCTAATTGGAATCAATATTTAAGCTTTGATACCATGATGGAGAAAGGAAAAAATGCCAGATAGAGAAAACAACATTCGATAGATGCAACTATCACGCTCTGTGGAATGATTCTCTCTTCAATACATGACTATGCCTATCAAATTCGAACCATATTATTGCGACAAGCGTCACATTTGATTCTACATGATTCTAACTTTGAAATCATGAGAAGTTATGAGATTGAGTTTGTAGACAAACATAAACTAATATAATATTGTTGTGTAAAAGTGTTCGATATCTTAGACAAAATTATAAGAGAATGTAATCATATTACAACAGATTAGAGTAGATTAGAGAAGCATACATTCATTGTGACATAATATTGAACGCAATAAACTATAGGATTGAATTCAATAAGTGGCATGTACAAATTAGATGAATCGTGAGCACAAGACAATAGTGGATGCAATTGCATACTCAAAACTAACTCCAAATCATTGATCGTCTTCGTCTGATACTTCTGTTAATTAGCAGCGCTTCAGTAATAGTCTATGATCAATTGACTAATTGACTTGATTGATTGATATGACATAGGATTATTCCAAATCCTCAGTAATTGGGGGTTTGGCATTTTGCGAGTAAATTTTCTGCCAGTTTTGTAAGTTTTTCTCCAAAATTGCGAGTTTTTCCTTCCAAAAGTGCAAGTTTTGCGAGTTTTTGAGGAAAAACTCACAAAACTCGCAGAAAATTTACTCGCAGATTGTCAAAACCCCAGTAATTGGACATGGACGTAAAGTTCTTCTCCCTTTTAGCTGCTTCTATCCTCAAAAGATTAGGAAAGTTCTTCTTTATGCTTTCAATTCTTTCCAAAGAATTATCATTCTCAGTTCAACCTTACCATTTGATGCAACACTTAGAAATAAGAGATTTGTCAATTGCTTATCTTTGGTTTTGAGTGCTTTTTCAAGTTCCAAAGGTAGATCAAGTGATGTCTTTTGATTGGCTTAGATCTTTTTAGATCTGAGCGTATTACCTACATGTAAACTCAATTTCAATCAACTTACATGACATATTGGGTGAATAGTGGGTCTGCCGTGAAAATTAAATTTGTAATCATTTTTTTAAATAAGTTGAACTGGTCCACAATATATCGTAATAACTTATAATTCTTTTTCTTAAGCATAATCCTAGAGTCTTTGGAATTATAAGATATATCTAGTCATTAATTTTAAAATCTCCAAGATATCTCTAACATTATCATAATGCTTGGCCTTGTCTTGAGCATTATAAATACTCTCAAGAGTTAATTGCAACATTTCTTGTAGGAGAAATGCAACTTTTGGATCTTAAAAAATTTTGTTTTCACATCAATCGAAGATCCAGGTTGAAATCATACCTAAGCATAAACAAACTATGACTTGTAGTAGCGTCTTGTATACCATTCTATCAAAGGGAGACGATTTTGTAGAACTAAAACTACAAAAAGTCTCAAACCTATGAAAAACGACAAATTAGAAGTGATTTATGAACGTTGAATATATGTCGGTAATAATATAACTTGCTAGTTCATACAACTTGAATATCTTTTAACAAAGATATGGGCTAGAAGCCTTTGCAAATGACCTGACTAAAATGAATATGGCTAGTATAGTTAACTTATCCACCACCACCCAAATAGAATCATTTTCTAATTGAGTCCTGGGAAGTCCAACTACAAAATCCATAAATATATTCTCTCATATCTTATTAAGGATATTCAAAGGCTTTAATGGACTACCAACCTTGAAGTATTCAGCTTGAGCTAGTTGACAAAGTTATGGCTTGAATTTTGGCGAATAAAATTTTCTTTTGACCACAAGTCCAAAGTCTTACATATACTTAGATAACAGAGTGTGTCATGACATTGAAACAAAGGGTTCCTTTTCAAAGCATTATTCTCTAGTACACAAAATTTTTCATTCCGAAATAGCAATTTGTTTTGAAAGATATACTGGTCCATAATCTTCTTACTTTTCTTAGTTGATGCATGTGAGTTTTTCTCAATTCTGTTATCATCTAATCTAGTTTGGACAATCTTTCATATCCAACCAGAATGAGAGTCATTTTCATACATTCCTCTGAACAAAAGATATAGACATGTCAAAATTTAGTGGAATGAAAGTTTATTCAACTCACCATCCCCAACTAAGGGCATCCACAACTTGATTAGAGGTGTCTTTAAAATAGGGGATCTCATGATCAAACTCTTGCATTAACTCAGCCCATCGGGCTTTTTGACCTCTCAAATTGTATTGATTACAAAAATACTTAAGAGGCTGGTGATACGTATAGACTATATACTTACTACCATAAAAATAGTCTTTCTAGGTTTTAAGTGCATGAATCGTAACAAATCATTCATTTTCTTGAGTTGTATAGCGCAACTGAGGTTTAGTAGATTTCTTGTTGTCAAACGCTATCGGACTATATCACTTGCATAATTTTTCAAGATGTAAGGTTGGTCTGAATTTGCAACTTGTAACACAAGAGTAGAAACATAAAAACTTTTGAGTTTTTTAAAATATTGATTCAATTTTTCAGATCTCAATTTTTACTTTTTGTGAACTTTGCCCTTCGTCAAATTATTAAGAGGTGGTACCTCCTTGGCATAATTCACGGAAATAAATAAAAAAATAAACTTTGGAAATGATTTAATCTGTCAGACTATTTTTTGGTATTGCCACTCAAATGTTGTGTTAATTTCATCTTCAACATCTACAACCTAAGAGGGGTGATTTGGGCCCTATTATCATCATTTTCTAGTATGCAAACTTTCCCATTCCAGAAAAGCAACCCATTCCCTATGGGATAGTCTCTTAATATCTTGTCCTGAGGAGAAATCTTGGAATCTTGCATTCCGAGTTCATCACTAGATCTAGAAGTACCTGCTAGGACGTCTAGCCAAATGCGACCGAAGTACCTATTAGTCTTACACAAATCTCTTAAGGAGAGATATAAGTTAGATTGGATCTCAAAAAAGCTTAACTAATTAACCTCTCCAATCCGGCTTAATGCATCCACGACACTATTAGAAGTACTCTTTTTTCATCTAAGATTTGAAAGACAGCCTTGATATGAGTCACATGCTCCTAAAAATGTTGTTTAAAATAAGTATATTATCTAAAAATAATATAACAAACTTCCCCAAATATGGACAAAATACATCGTTTAACATTTGTTAAAATGTTGTCAGTGCATTCACTAACCCAAAAGGTAACACCAAGAATTCGTAATGACCAAACCTCGTTTGAAAATCAGTTTTGTGCATGTCATCATTCGGATGACTTCTTATCCAATAGCATCATGTTTTGAGATATATCTTAGCAAAGTATTCGGTTCCCCTAAGCGATTCACCAGGTCATATATCCTAAGCAATGAATCATTTTTCATTGTCACCTTATTCAAACATTTATATTCGACATACATCTGGAAGCCTCATTCCTTCATAAGAACAAGAACACCTCAGGGCAACTTGCTGGGTTGGATATATCCCATCTTTCCATAATTTTTATTTTATTAATAATCTCTATCTCCTCATTATGAGAAAATATATATGGTTGTCTTGATTATCTAGAATTAATTCTATTTCATGGTCTATTTTTCTATAGGGTGGTAAACCATGAGATAATTTTGATGAAAAAATATCTTGAAATTTATCTATGATTGTATTTTTTTTCTGTTTGTTCCCGATCTAAATCCATTGAGTTGAGAAACTTAAAGTTATTCAAATGCATTTTGTCAAAATCCAAATTTATCTCCAAAAAGTAAGTTTAGAAATCTTGGAATTATATCACCCTCTTTGAACTCTATTTCGAAATTTGTCTCCAAAACAAAATCCTAATTGAATTTCAAAAATAATAAAAATTGATTTCTAATAGTCAATTTCCATCATTAGCCATTACTAAATAGATATCAATACAAGTATGCATGACATGCTAACATTGACATACAATCGTCAATTACTTGAATTATTATATAAATTATTCATTCAAAATCGTGAACTGCAATTTTTATTGGTAAGCTAAAAAGAATATTTATATGGTTTAACATTGCTCAAAATTATTGTACTCCAATCATGCTCGTCTCTAAACACTCAAATTAACGCAGAATCCGATTATTTAGATGAGTGACACCACATATTGTGCTTTTTTTGGCATGCGATCAAAACCCTTGTGAAAATTCTAAAAATATCTAACAAAAAATTGCCAAAAGTTTAAATGTCGACAAGTTTGGCTACATAACACCAAGTTGGACATTGTAAGTTGTAGCACAATGAAATGTGAGGTCATCAAGAGGTGTACCACATCACCCTGGGCCATACTTTCCACACATGTAAGCTATAAAGCATAAAAAAATAGTGAGGTCCGCACTTTTCCAAGAGGCATAGATGCAAAACGACTGATAGGTTTCACATGCTCTTAGAGTCATCAACAACAACCTATAAGGATGCATCAAAGATCAGTATAGGATATAATCAAGTTCTTATGAGCAATATGCAAGAGAAACGAGCAAAATTAAGTTTATGAAGGGCACTCTAGCAAGAAACTTCAAGGAGAGTTTGATAGCTCAATTCGAAGGCCAAAAGGCGTTTCAACCAACCCAAGAGTGTCCTATATAGACCCAAGAGTGCCCATGCATATGTTCATCCAACTCCAAACATAACTATAGTTATCGTTGATATCTCTCATCATGCGTATAGCCATCAAACACCATTTATTGTCCACATGTCACAGTTGAAGTGGATGGGCCTCCTCAAGGTTATTAATTACAAGATTGGCCTTGAATGAAATTTTTTGAGGCGCAACTAAAAATCTCGACAACTGGAAGCCCTCATGTTTGGGATTATTCCAGTGGTAACTTGACAAGGACGTAACAATGAGGGTTTGAAAACTACTGGGAATGGGTGTATTTAAATAGGGTGGTGCGAGAGAGCTTTTTAAAATTGATCTCGAAGCGAGGATTGACAACGAACTAGAAGTTGGCTATAAAATTTCATCCTCATCATGACAAAGAAGACAATCTGAGTAGGGTGATGAGCTCTTAAAACCAAGACTTGTGTCCTAAAGCAAAACTTCCATACATAATATAGGGGTTTTTTTAAAAACCTAGACCAAGAGGTCAATTATCATTGAGCCATCTTTTGATTAGCACCACAAGTTATTAATTTTGTTACCATTAAAGAAAAGTTCATAGCAAGCAACATGTAAGGAATATTACAATTATAAAGGAGCAAGAACGAGACAAAGCAAGTTCTAGCTCCTCTAAAAATAGACCGAGGGGTGACAAAAGTAAAGTGGTGGGACTAAATTCTTCTTTACCTCCGTGAACTTTCATATGATGTTGCCATGTGTTCAATGTAGCACTCATCTTTTCTCCTTTGGTTTTGATAATTGTAGCAACTTGATGAGTTCGAAGATGGATGTTCGACTATTTGAGATATAATCCAACAATTTATTTAGTTGTCAATATTCTTTATAGCCACTCAAGAAGGCGGAAAAAAAACATCATTTTGAAAGTTTCAACTCAAATTATAAAATAATGCCCTAAATGAGATCAATGCCACATGAAACTAAAAATTCACTATACCAATACATATGAACATTATAAGATTTCATACTTAAACTAGGTCTTATAGCATTGATATCTGCAATTCCTTACAACACATGGAAATTCTATAACCATGAAAAAGTTGGCAGACTTGTTAAGATGCAACCCCAACTTTTGGTAAGGCATCCCAACTTTACTCTGTTACTTGGAGCTCGACACCTTCCCCTTCAATGTTAACAAATGAGCAACAAGTTTTTGAATAAAATAGATTTGCATGCTTAGAAAGCTATAGGATCAATGTGATTCGTGCCTGCCAAGTTCATCTCACACAATTGTCTCACAATTCCTCTTCCTACCCATGACCTGAAATCTGTGAAGGGCACACTTTGAACAGGCTTGTGCAATGTGGAATAGGCCAATTGCCCCAAGCTCATGCGTACAAAAATCTCCCAATGAGCATAATCCAAGTTTAATAATGTTTTATATCAGATGACTACATGTTGTAGCCTCTTGGTACAAAAGTAGAGGAATGCCAGTTCCTTGTATCCACTTCACTGCACAACTATAGCAAATTGCAAAAGATAATGAAGATTCATTAAAAACTCCTAGAAAGAAACGAATTCCACATGATGATATCAAAGGTGAGGTGCAAATTTCTTGTTCCCACTTCAGTGTATATTCTTTTAACAAATTATACATGATATTAAAGATTCTTAGAAAAAAGACCTGCTAAAACATGAAATGAAGAACAAAAAAACCATCAGCAAATGCAAACATCCTGGGTGATTGTTATTCAATCCACATAGCTACATTTTTCTAATCTAACATGCACTCGCTATGATAAGTGCAATTACTAGACACATCATCATATGCCTTCCTTTTCTAAATCAACATACAATTTTGCTTCCTCTGTAGAAGTGGAAGTAAGTGGAAGTGTCTTGTTGTGCACATTTGACATTGGGACAGAAACCTTAAACAAATAGGGTATTTGTACATAGACTATCATATCAAAAGGTAAAATCTACAATAACAGCATTATATTTTTTGCGAAGTAAATCCTTGTGACCTATTGGTCAAGCACAAATAGTTGACTAACAATCTGGGAACAAAGAGACATTAAAATAGTTTTCAGCACAGTACAAACCTCAACGATGCAACTCGAGATGGACCTTGAGTTCATTTGTGTATAAAAGCAGGATCTAAATAGAAAATGATAGTTAACAGGTAAAACATGAAATACCCTTTTTTGCAAATATGTAAGTAAATACAATACTGGCAGATTTCCACCTTTCAAAAAAGCAAGCACACCCACAAAGGAAACACAAACTGCATGAAACTACAAGCACACATCCAGCCTTGAGGATTTTAAAAACAAGAATTGAAATCAATGGACTCATCTTTGTTGGTTAGATGAACATGCTAATTATGTTTGACCACTATTCAACAATGAAAGCTCTAGGCAATCAGGCAGTCAAATTTTCAATTATCCTTGAAGATCACACTCAGGGCTGGTCTGCAGAAAAGAACACTTTCTAGAGAGTGTATTTAGGCATATAGTATGTTGATGCAATGACTGACTTTCCTAATAGCTGTACCAAATCCTACTGTAGAAAATAAGATAGTGGTGCTGAGAAAACTAATCATGATCAAACAAGGTGTTTGGAACGAGAGGTTGAAAATACATCCAAAAAAGTAGCCAGACAGAGAACAACATACATTCGTACATTCTGCCTTGTCCTTTTTTTAGTAGTTGAGCATGTGAAGAACCATACAAAACAGAAAAGCTTTAACTAAGGTCCAATAGCATATGCATAAGAGCAAGACGGGGACTAAGTGCCAGTCTTGAAAGCATTCAAAAAGAGAGGAAAGCTTTTTTCTTATGTGCACCTTTAATTCTTGGAAGCAAGACAAAAATTCTCAACAGATTTTAGTTTCAAGCGCCATGCTAAAGCAAATCTTGGTGTTATCTTCCTTGCTTCTCAGCCCAAACACTTCCGTCTAATGTAGAACTTTTGAATGAGGTACTTATGAGCACACAAATTTCCTTGCTTCTCAGCCTAATGTAGAAACTTTTGAATGAGGTACTTACGAGCACACAAATTAGCAATACTTTGTTACAGAATATGACAAGCAATGCACCTGCAGCAAATGAGGGTATGCTGAAATTTTCACCTCTGTAGAACGGTGCCCATTTTTTTCAATGAAAGCCATAGGAACGTTTTCAAACTTGAAGGCACATACATAGATATGGATTTATTATAGTGTTTCATGGGTCCGTTTCGTTCGTCGTTTAGAAATGCATTTAAAACACGTTTGAAATGGGAGGTTCAGGTTCGAAACTTTTTTAGGGTTTTTTTTTTTTTGGAAGATTTGTTTTTATGGGTTTTTTGGGGTTTAGACATGTCATAAAAAGAATAGTACCAAGTAGATACATCCAATTTCATGAGAATGCTCTAGAGAATGTAATTTCAAGAGGAGAAACTGTGTGTGGTCACTTTCCTCAATCAAAAAAATTTGCGGTTTTTTAACAGTGGTTTAGAACGTTTCAAACGTGTTTCTTTGTTCGAAACGTGTTTCGATGAAACATTGCAGCAAGCAGCCTTGAATGTAGAATATCGGTAATAAAGCCCTGTAACGTTGACCCCAAAAAGTAAGCATACACCTGAACTTTCAAGACACGTCAAAGAAACCCTAAATAATACAACAGCATTCAGCAGTCATTCATTGCTTAAATTTTGCTCGTTCCAGGCAAAGATCTTGCTCTACAAATCCATTCCTCCTAACAAAGAAGCTCTAAAGTAAAATGCGAGCAGGTAAAGGTTTTCTGCCTTGGTGAATCTGTCACTCAAAGTGGTAAAGCACTTTCTTGAATGGGATGTCAGAAGACAGACTGCAAAATTTTAACATCCTTAAAAATGACACAAAAAATCAAAGTCCATACTCAGCTACTAGGCTTGCCTGAGGTCGCATTGATGCCAATAACTTATGCTTTCCTATGCATCACTTTCAAAATCACTTCCATATTCTTCCTCTAATGTATTGTCATCTTCAAACTCAGCAGATAGGCTGCTTGCTAGTGTTTGCATTTGATGAAGTTGTAACATTGCAGCAACCATCAATTCGTCTGTTTCAAGACCGCAGGTGTCAAAGAAACTCTCTTCCCATCTCCTTGCTCGCTGCTGTTGGAGGTGATGCACCAGCATCATGAGCACCGCTAAGACAGCCATCAAAACAGCCAGAATTGCTTTTCGGACTTGTGGAGGGATGGCGCGATTGCTTCGAGTAAAGTCCTCCGTCTGCTCATTCTCCTGCTGCATCCTATTTTCTATATCCGAGCCTTCATGCTGTATTAAGTGCTCTCCAATCTGCTCACCCTCCTGCATTCTCTCATCTTGCATCTCCAGAATGTTTTCCAACTTATCCTCTTGCATCTCATTCCGCAATTCCAAGGCTTCATTCTGATGGTCGTGCTCCTGATAATCACCATGGTCACGAGAAAATCTTTGCTCATCTATCGCTAAGTTTCCATTCTGCAAACCTTCTTTTACAAACTGTTCCTCTTCCTGATGGAACCGATGCCTCCCAATCTCCGAACTGTCATGCTCCAGCGTGGTCTGTGCATACCTTTCCTCATTCAGGTTTACTTCCTGCTCCTCCATCTCTAAGTTTCCATCTTGCAGCCTGTGCGATGTACCCTCTTGCTCTTCCTCTTCCTCTTCCTGCTGCATCCCTTGCTCCTCCACTTCCAATCTTTGGGTCTGCAACCCGTGGCCTGCGTAGGTTTCTTGAGGAGGAACCCTATGGCCCCTCATCTCCAAGCTCATGTGGTGCAGGCTGCGCTCCTCGTAATCATCCCGCTCCTCTCGCATCGTGTGCTCTACATAGCTCTGTCCCTGGTGCATCCTACGATCAGCCAACTCGAGGATTGGCAGCCTGTGCTCCCCATACCCATACTCATCATCTTCCTCTTGGGCTGAGCCCTCTTCCAAACTTTCACAATGCATCTTATCACCCTCAATCTCAAAATCCTCTTGTAACCTCTGCTCTCCCACACCCAAAGCTCCCTGCTGCACTCTGTAATTTCCTCCTATCTCTAAGCCTACCTGATGTAATCTATGATGCCCACCCTGCATTTCTTCTTGCCGCAGCCGATGCTCCAAGAGCACTAACACTTCCTGCAGCAATCTCTCACCTGCCATCTCCATGCCTTCCTGCCTCAACCTGTGCTCCACAAAAGCCAAAGCTTCTTGCCGTAGCCTCTCTCCTTCCATCACATGAATCCCTTCCAACCTTAACCTATGCTCAACAAGCGCTGACGCTTCCTGACGCAGCCTGTTCCCTTCCATTTGCATGCTGTGTTCCCGCTGCAGCCTAGCTGATGCTATTTGCATGGCTTCCTGCCGCATTCTATGCTCCAGAATCTCCACTGTTTCCGGCTGCAATCTTCCAAGTATCTGATCATTACTATTGCCTGGCTGCCGGTAATGTGCAAAATCCAGAGCTTCTTGCTGCAGCCTATCGGCCATCATCTGCGCTCTTTCCTGTCGCAATCTTTGATCTGGAAAGCTAATAAAATTATGAGGCATTGGTCTATGTTCAGTCATTGCCATGGCTTGTTGGCGCAATCTGTATTCTGTCACGTCAAATGTTTCTCGCCCTTGCAGCTCCTGCTGCTCGCTTTCTTCCCCCATGTGATTGGAATAGAAAGCCATGACCACTAATTCTTTGTTCAATATTTGTGCCGTTCCTCAACAGAGAAAGAAACAAAGACACCACGCGTCCTTCCTAGAGGCGCCTTCAGCAGCACATCATAATCTTCACTTTGCCCAATTCACATTTTCATTTCAAGATGTAGCAGAAGAATGGAGTTTGTTATGGAAGCGCCTCCTATCAATGCAACTGCTCCATGACTTCTGCAATGCCAAACATACATTTCCCTTCTAAACCAATTACTTCATCATCTTCCTTCTCTCTCACTCAGCCTCGCACCTCCCTTCTCCTCTCCTCTCTCTCTCTCTCTCCTTTCTCTCACACTACTACCATGTATCTATTTATGTATGCAGCAGCACTGAACAAAAATGCAGAGAGCAAGAAGCAACCTAACTACTACTACTACTGCCCTCACTTCATACTTCTTCCAATATATTATTTCTTCCAATATATTATTTCTTCCAATATATATTATTTCTTCCAATATATTATTTCTTCCAATATATTATTTCTTTATAATATATATGATTATGGCCCATGCCATGCCCTGCGCCGTCGAGGCATGGCTATTACCATTCAAAGCCCGCACCGTTGGATTCTGTGCAGTAAACGTTTCGATTTTATCACAATTTTATGCAAGTTACCAAATTTTCCACGTGGCAACATTTAAGTGGATGAAGGTGAAATTATATCGTGCCTATAAGTCCGCCGCATGGGCCCATTGGCAATGGGCATGGGGTTTGAGAGTCTTTAAGTAAGAGGTAGCGAACATCTTCAATTCTCGTGACTGACCTCTTTCAATTTTTAAGAATATATATAACTGTAGACAGGAGGAGGTCTACCACTCTCCTGTTTAATTACTTTTCCCGGCTTTACGTTTATTTTCCGGAGCCCTAAAGTTTAGGGCCTCTGATGGACAAAACTGCTAGTACCCACGTGGCAACGAGCTATGAAAACACGTTGCTTAGTTTCGCCTATGACGTATTGATTTGGCCACGTGGTGGCTTGTTATTTCAACTCACTTCGTTTTGTTTTGAAACCAAAACTGCCCCTGCCCTCTTTCGGTGCTATTATATGCCTCCAGGGGTCCGGCTCCTCTCTTACTTCGGCATGTTTTAGGTTTTTGTTCTTGTTTTAGTTATAGTTATAGTGCACCGAGGCCAAACCCTTCCCACGCGCGGGCAGTGCGCGGTGGGGGGGGGGGGGGGGGGGGGGGGGGGGGGGAGGTTGCCCTGAGGGCATTGAACCAGGAAGGGCATCCCCCAAGGGCGGTAGCCGAGGGGAGAAACCCTTTCCCCAAAGAGACATCCTTCATGACGTGATTTTTTAAAAAAAAAAAAAATTTAATATTTGTTTTGTGTAATTTTTTTTTACACACCTTTTCTTTGGGGGGGGGGGGGGGGGGTTATGTGTAAAATCTTTTTGCCATGAAACTTTTGCTCCCACAAATTATGTTGTGGAAGGCAACACGTGCCATTTTTTTGGGCCCAAGCTCTTGAAAATATGATTTCAAGGGCAGGTATATAGTTGTCGAGCCGCTCATTCATCAAGGAATTGATGCAACTAGTATATGACTTTATGATACTAGGATCTATAACCAATAAGAGCTAGTTTGGCCCCCATTAATGCTCATAATTTATACCCAATAGATTGCTTCGAGAGAGAAAAGAAAACATAAAAGCAACTAGGGGCTGGAATAGGGATGGAGCATTTGGAACAAAATTTGAGAAAGCTGAATGTGATGTGTATGAGAACCTCCTTCCAAGGATTTAAGACTAGGATGTTGAGCCAATAGAAACAAATGGAATCAAATGGTGGACAAACTTACCCAACCAAATCTAGATCAAAGGGATTTAGCCCCCAAGAGAGAGATGTCACTCCAGCAGCATGTAACTAATCACCAAATCGAGCTCTCTCCCCATGAAAGGCCTATGGGTATACTTATACCCTTCAAGGCTCCTCCTCTCTGGGACACATCAGCAGCCTAATTGGGCCACCTCATCTATTTCACGACCAATCTGCAATCTAGAGTTCTAGGCGTCTAACCATTAAGTATGCCTTTCATACCATGAGAGCCACAACCCCTCACAACCATAGTTAATTTACGAGTTGAGATAAGCCTACAGACCTCCTTACGAGATTTTAATTTGAGATCAGTCCAATCATGTACATGACTGGAATAGCTAAACCACACTAGAAGAATACATGACAAAGTAAGAATTGTTTCAGACTACATTGTCTGGCGAGTCCCAAATTCAAAATGAAATTCTCCCATGGTCTATGGAGGAAAAATGGTCTTCTCCCCTTTTAGACTTACATTGAGTTGCCACCATGTGGCAAATGAGGTGGCATGGGACCTTGCCATGTAGGGGCAATTAAGTCAAGCCCAATTTTTGGAAGGGGACCTTGCCTAGCATGTTGAGTTTCCAAGGGGCAAGTTGAAAAAACTGGACCAATGATATGGCAATGATTCAAAATGAGCAATCATACTGTGGCCCTCCATTTCGCACTAAAGAGCCAAGTATGAAAGTAGGATGGTCCATTGCTTGTCAACTCACTTGCCAAGGTCCAAAAAATAGGCTGCAAGTCAAAGGGCTAGGCAAAGGAACAAATCTTGGAGAGGGTGCAGTACTCATTACATTCTAGGTCCATCTATTGTTTTCAATTCCCTCTATCAATGCTTTATCGTGTCTTTTAATCTATGGTTTTTTTGTCACTTATAAAATCACTTGAATTCTTGTGCAATCCTCAAACTGAAGCACAACCCTCCTCTTATGTATAACGATTTCTTCAATAGATACATCAGTTGTCCGAGAGATACAACAAACTTCTAGATGATAAGTGTTACGTCCATGTCCAATATAAAAGATTTGGAATAGTCCTTGACGTGGATATTCGGTACTCCAATGTACGAGTTTATTAACTATGCCTCGCCATTGTAGACTAGGCTAGAAATGGATTTAATAACATTGTGAGGGCCCGTACGCTCAAATTAGGACATATGGAGCTAATCCATGGTGATTGACTACTTTTAGTGCATGAATATCTGATATCAAGAGCAATTGGGTTGGAATTGGGGATCCTACATGGAATATTCCTTGGCTAATGTAGGACCAAGCCCATCTCTATAACCTCTTTTTCAGTTCTAGTTGTCAGGATCCTCTCTTCTCATGCATTCAATCATTGTGGCTCAGAGGTGAAGTTGTTAGGGTTTTGACTCTCATTTTCCAGTTGGTTGGGTGGTTTGGCTCCACAGTCATCCTTTTGGTGCATGCAATAGGATCTAGAAAATCTTCTCTTGGCGATCATTACAATGGTATCAGAGCACGACCTTGCATCAATTAGAAGGTGGAGTCAGCTTTTGCATGTTTGCAACTTTTTGGTAGTATCTTCTTGCTTTTTACTTCATGGTGGTGGAATTTGTTGGGTTCACGCTTGATAACTCTAATACCACTTGTTGGGGGTGGTGTAGGCGTTTCAGGATTAATTATTTATCAACTCTAATGCTTTCGGGGAAATAGGATAATCCAGAAAATGGATTCGGATTGATAGGTCGACGAACAATCGGATTTGAACAATCATACTACCGCATGGAAGTGGTGGTCGACTGATTCCCTCAGTGCGTGCACTACTAGAATAGTATGCGAACACAAAATAGAGCTTAATTGTGTTTATGCGAAAGCGAAAAATAGACAGTCGGATGAAATAATTAGAGAGTCAGGCAGAAAGCGAAAAGCATGCAACACTAGTGACAAAATCTGAACGCAAAACCAGACAGTAATTTATTCAGATTAAACGTATAGAAATACAAGTCAGATGATGCTAGTGAGCCAAAAACAATAGCAGATGAAAGCGCGTGCTCACAAAGCTAACTACAATCTGTAACAGCTAAACGTGGTGAGCAGCGAAAGTGATGAGCAAATGGAGATAGATCGGTAGTGCGTCAGTTACCAGCTATGAGTTCAAGATGAAACGAATATTACAATGCGCAATGGAACCAAAAGATAGAAAAAAATTGCACTCTAATAGTAATCAAAACTGAGCACAAGAGCTTGAAGCTGGCGCTAATCAATGAGCGCTAATTAGTCTTCAGCTAAGTTTGTTGATAGCTATTCAAAAACTTAAGAGGCTAAAAATTGAACTTGGCTATATTTACTACATAACGCCTGCAGGATGATAACCTAATCAGTGCGTTGACTCCAATGCAAATCTTCTTTGATGATTGGAAGTCATATGATCAGTACATTGAAAACTAACATTAATCTACTTAATTAACTACGTAGGTAGCCGTCATTTTACAGTGACTATATGTACATGAGTAGGCAGAATGTCAACGTCGCGACGTGGGTCGGATTTCCGAGTTGACAGTACAAAAGCTCGGATTTTTCCAGGGTCGAAAAACTCAAACCCGATTCGATCCGATCCAGGGTTGGAAAAATTAGAACCGATCCGACCCTACTCAGGGTTGAAAAATCTCTCTTTGACAAAAATGACATTGGGTCAAAAAATAGTCTTGGGTCTAAAAAATTTGATCCTAAATTCTTTTTATCCTTTGCTAAAGCTTCGAGTCTTTATATTTTGGGTAGTATTTCAGAATAAGTATGGACAGGTTTCAGGATGCTCATTACCTAATGGAATTGGGCTTGAGCGTGAATTCCAATACTCCCTCTTAATGTGGATACTGAAAAATTTTGATCTTCAGATTTAGTAGGTTGGTATATCTGAGATGATGCTCCTTTGTTAGAGCCTTGGTGAAGTAATTTGCTGTCTATAACTCTGTCCTATAGTAAACCAATGAAATTTCCTTGCTTTGCACTTTCTCTCTAAGATAGTGATGCTAGGGATCAGTAGACCAACAACTCATAAGTTAATTGTGACTATAAGGAAATTGGGGCCCTTATCTGTACATGGTCATAATTAATGGTTGTAGGCCTAAATGCATGGTAGTGGAGTTGGTATGGGTCTATCAGTGAGTCATTAGGAAACTGGATGACGTGGCCCATATAGGCTGCAGAGGTGTCCAATGAGGTGTCACAGTGCACTACTAGTGGTGCATGGGCCTTGGAGGGTATAAGTATGTCTATTGGGCTCTCACTAGTGTATGCTTGATTTTGTGATTGGTAGCTACATGTTGCTAGTGTGATTCCTCTTTTCATGACTGGGATTGATCCATGGCTTGGGGGCTAGATCCATACAATCTACGTTTGGTTGGTTTGGTTTATCTACCACCCATTCCCTTGTGTTTTTGCTTTGATTGGTATGTTTAGATCAGTATCATGTGTGTAGGACTTTATAATCGAAGTTTTCTTGGAACTGTTCCATGAAATAGGACCATTGTTGAGGAAGAATTTAAATCCATGATTGGATTTTTTAGTGTCTACATCTCCTGCCCAACTTGCACCTGAATAACCATTGGGAATATTGAGTTTGTCGTTGTCGACTACTCCATAACAAATGCAAAATTCCATAATAGCTCGAATATATCTCAAAACTCTAATAAGAGCCTTCCAATGTGTAATACCAAGATTAGTCATGAATTGACTTAAGGAACTAACTACAAAAGCTATGTCTGGTCTGGTACAAATCATTGCGTACATAAGAGATCATCCTATTATTGAATGATAAGGATACTCACGCATTTGCTCCTTCTCTTCGATTATTCAAGGACATTGGTCCTTCGACATCTTGAATACTGGGTCCATCGGTGAGTGAGCTAATTTGCAATTCATCATATTATATCTGATTAAGACATTGTGAATGTATCTTTGCTGAGTGATATAAATCAACTTATGTTTTCTGTCTCTTTGGATTTGAATACCTAGACAGTAATGAGCTTCGCCCAGATCAGTCATGTCAAATTCAGAAGATAACATTGTCTTAGCTCCTTTTATTATATAGATATCGTTGCTGAAAAGAATGTGTTGAATAAAAGAATGTTGCACTGACTTGAAGTAGACATTAGAATCTGAAGTGCTTGGTTTATAACTGTGATTGATAATAAAAGTGTTGATCCTTTGAAACCATGCTCGAGCAGATTGCTTCAAGCCATAAAGTGCTTTAGGGAGTTCACATACATGATTCAATTTGCCTTCGATTATAACCTTCGAGTTGCATCATGTAAATATCTTCTTCGATAACTCCATTCAGACGTGAGGGTGGCTGCGGTGGCTGGGGGAATGGGTAGTGCAGAGCCAGTTGCAGCAGGGGTATGGGCGTAGCTGAAGGTGGTGACTGAGTAATATGTCAAGATGCAGGAGGCAAGGTGGGTGCGACAATCTCGCTTTGTACTCGACGACGACTCTCGGAGCTGGATCTTGGCGGGACGATTCAGTTGGTGCTACATTGTAGCATGAAACCATGAACTTTGTTGACTAAATACGAGGCGGCCAAGGAGGACAGAGGAGAGCTGGTAGAAAACTATTGTTTGGTGTTACTCTTGATAGCTCTCTTCAGTCATAAGGTTGCACGGTCCCCTTATCTAACTCATAGTTAGATTCGACCAAGCGATGGAGGATATGGGAAGAGATCATTTCCTTCATGAGGTTGCCAACCATCATGAAGTTGTTCGGTAGTTGTGCGACAACATGGAGGATAAGATCTCTAATGGCTTCTAATAACCATCATTTGTGTGGTACTGATTGATAGTAGAATCAACAAAAGGTTTGATTATTGACTTGGCCTGTTTATGAGATGGGGTTGGACGAGGCCCATAAATGATACCTACGGTAGCAAGGGTGGCCTCAATGACCCGCACCTTGTGGGTAACTCCCTGAAAAGTGATGTAAAACTTAGCCTTGGCTTCATTCCAAGTACTAAATACCATGGTGATAAATTCCATATTGATTTTGTTTGAAAAGTCACGCACATGGATCCCCATTGTTGTGACGTTCATCCATTTTGCCACCTTTCTTGTGCTAGGAAGTGACATGATGTCCGTTGAGGTCGGAACATCACGTAGGACAACTGAGCAAGGTGAGACACTAGTATCACTAGAAGACATGATGGCAATAAGTAAAACTGAGAACAGAAGGCGTGAGAGTGTATCAGAATGCTTCGAAAAAGTTTGGTCGTGGAAAAAATTTGCAAGAGCTTCGCTAGCACAAGTGAGAAGTGAAATCAAATTCAGCTCTTTTATGGGCTAATTTTGTTGGAGAATATTAAAGCGAGCCTTTCAATTATCTCTATCCGTGCACTACTGGTGAGCGGACACAAGAATATGATAATTTTAAAGCCTTTAATACATGGTGGTAGCGAGCCATATATTGGCTGAGTGAGCTTACCGCAAAAGAGATGTTAGGTCTTGTACAGACCATTGCTGTACATGAGAGACCCAAGTATCGATCGATAAGGATACTCTCTCATCTGCTCCTCATCTTGCTTGGTCTGGGGACATTGGTCCTTTGACAAACACAGGCCTGGATCCATCGGTGAGTGAGCTAACTTACAGTTCATTAGATTATATCTGTCAAGAACATTTTGAAGATACCTTAGTTGAGTAGTATAAATCAATCGTCTCGCTCTATCTCTATGGATTTGAATGCCCAGACACAAGTGAGCTTGACCCAGATCAGTCATGTCGATCTCAAAAAAATAGCATCTGTTTAGTATCCTTAACTAAATTGGTATTGTTGCTGAAAAGCAACGTATCATCCACGTATAAGGTGATGATAATGAAGGATTGTTGCACCAACTTGGAATAGACATTGCAATCAACAGTGCTTGGTTGGAAACCTTGTTCGATGAGGAATGTGTTGATCCTCTGAAACCAAGCTCTGGCAGACTGTTTCAAGCCGTATTGCCTTATGGAGCCTACAAACATGATTCTTCATACCTTCTAGAATATATCCTTCGGGCTGGATCATGTAGATGTCTTCTTGTATAACTCCATTCAGATAAGCTGTTTACACATCAAGTTAATGCACATCAAGGTCGACTGCTGCAGCATATGATAGGAGGGCTCAGATCGATGAATGCTTGACTATTGGACTGAAAGTCTCACTATAGTCAACGTTGTGGATCTGAATGAATTCTCGTGCTACCAGTCTTGTCTTCCTTCGATCAATCGCTCCATTGGCATTGTACTTGATCTTAAAGATCCATTTTCAATCGATGATATTGCAGTCAGAAGGAGCTTCGACTAATGACCATGTCTGGTTCTTGATCAGAGAGAAATACTCTCTGTCCATGGCTTCTCATCATATATCAGAGTCTGGTTGGCTAAGTGTCTCTTCAACTGTTGTCGGTTCCTGTATCAAGAGTCATGCAGACTCAAGAGTATACCTTGTGGGCTGTGTGCGCACTCGGCTTGATCTTCTGGGAGGAATTGATTGATGAACCACTCTTGGGACTTGTTGTTGGGTAGCAGCAACATCTTCATCTGACTCGCTGTCAAGTAGTGGATCGACGATGGACACGCTTGAGCCTGAAGCTCGGATTGTCGTGTCATTCAACCAAAGTACGGTTCTTCCTCTTGGCCAAGCCATTTGACTGAGGACTATAAGGAGTGATGAATTGCTACTCAATGTCTTGGCTCTGGCAATACTCCTTAAATTCAGTAGAGATGTATACTCCACCATTGTCAGACCTCAAGGCCTTGATTGTCCTTCCAGTCTCTTTTTCTGCACGCTCCTTGAAGATTCTGAAGCAATTGAAAGCTTCTGATTTCTTCTGGATAAAATACACCATAGTCCTTTTGGAGAATTCATCAATAAAAGTTATGAAATACTTTGCATCCTTCAGAGAAGGATTCTTCATAAGGCAACAAATGTTTGTATGTACAACATCTAACAATCCTCTAGCGGTATATTGATGGCTTGATCTAAATGGTTTCCTAGCCTGTTTACCAACTAAACAGTCTTGACAGACAAGTAACTCGACTTTACTATCAGGATAGTCTAGATTAAGAACAATAGAATGTTTAGACATTTGTTGTACAGCAGCATGATTCAAGTGACCAAGTCTATAATGCCAAAGTAAACTTTTATTTGCTTGAACAGAAGTATTGAACGCCTGACTAGAGGTAGAAAAGCAATGACTTAATCTATACAAGTATCCATGCCTCTTTTCGAGTGCTAAGATCTTGCCTGTCCTATCAACTACTTTGCATTGATCACATTCGAATTCTACTTTATGTCCTAGATCTGTGATTCTGCTTACAAAGAGCAGATTTGTAGATAGATTGGGTACATATAGGACTTTAGAAAGTAGCTTAGATTGATCATTTGCAAAGCTTAATCTTACAGTACCTTCACCTTTAATAGCTTGTGTGCTATTATCGCCAAGGTGAACGTATTTGCTGGTACTGTAGGGTGTATAGGACTCAAAACAACCAATGAGGTTGGCCATATGCTGAGTGGCACCAGAATCTAGGAATCAAGAACTGTCGTTGGATGCTTCTTGATGGTTGGTCATGAAAGCATCATGATCCGCTTCTTGAATGGGCTGTGGAGCTTCTGTAGCTACATTGGCCACTCGATTTGACTGTCCCTTGCTATTGTTCTTTGCTTGTAGTACTCAACAGTCTTGAATCTCGTGGTTGTTTCTCCTGAGTATCTACAGAACAACTTCTTCTTAGTATGCAGATTTGATTGTTCTTTGTGCTGTGTTGGTTTCTAGTATTGCTTTGATTGCTTCGGGCCTTTCTTCTTCTTCTGCTTAGTTGTGCCTTTGTTGGTATACAAGGCATGAGAATCAGCTGAAGAACTAGAGGCTTCATTCATCCGCGTGTCTTTCTGCAACAACATTGCAATGACTCTTGAAAGAGTCAGCTCTGGATGCGTCGTGATGATCATCACCCAGCCGTCGTATGAGCTTGGCAAGCTTGTAAGCAGTTGCATTACTACATCTTGATCGTCTATGACAGATCCGATAGCGGCCATTTGTTTTAGCGGGTTCTTGAACTAGTTGATGTGATTCTGCAGGGAATCACCATTTGCCATCTTGAGAGAGTAAAATTTCTTCTTGAGATGTAGCTTGGAAACTATATCTCGCACTTCGTATAATGTGCTCAAGATGTCCCAGACTTCTTTGGATGTCTGTGCTTCATACACCTGACTGATCTGAGTATCCAAAATGTTGGAGATGATCAACGCAAATGCTTTGCCATCCTTCAGCTTCCATCTGGAGATTGTCGCGTCGTCGGCTTTGGGTTTCCCCTCTGCACCTGTAACAACGTCATACAACTCCTTGGCCATTAGCACGGTTCTCATCTTAAATTTTCACAGATGGTAATTGGTGGCTGTTGTTGTTGTCAAATCTAATTGCACAGCGCATAGAACGAGCGTGAGGAGGCCGTGACGTCGGGCTTCGATCCGCAACTTGTTGTACTCATTTACATCTGCTTCGCTTTCATACTGAATCAATACTATATTTGATTGCGTTCAGCTTTGTCTCAAAATGTATGAATTTCTGTAATTCTTCGCGACTGATTATTTGTCTGATAATTCAATGCATGCTCACACATGCACAGGTGAGAGAGAGAGAGAGAGAGAGAGAGAGAGAGAGAGAGAGAGAGAGAGAGAGAGAGAGAGAGAGAGAGAGAGAGAGAGAGAGAGAGAGAGAGAGAGAGAGAGAGAGAGAGAGTCATCCATGCTTTAACATTATCAATTTGATAGCATGTTCATTACACAAATAGTGAAGGTCTAATGTAATTTGATTTTTTTTAGCCTTTATGTAGAGATAGAATTTATTTCTATTTAATTAGAAAGGGTACTTAAAAGGTTGAGGGATCAAGTACATGTAAACGTCATGAACTATATAAACTTTTTGTACAAAATCTTGTGTGGTCATGTTCAGCTTTCAAAATGACAATATTGAAAATATTGCAATTCACTAGATTATCTATTTTAACAAAGATTCAACTACCTACATTTCATATTCACTTATGGCACATATTCATTTAATGTTTAAATATAAAATATAAAGCATCTACCATCCACCATCGTTGATTGCTACTTTGTAAACATGAAATTCATACTCTTTTAAATGCTTATAAGAATGCAATGTTTGTACTATTGATCTATTTGTGTAGCCATTTGGTGACATTGTTATACTATAAGAATCTAACTTGAAACCTAGTTTAAGATTGAATATAAAATGGGAAATCTTTGAAACATTTGGATTGAATATATACCAAGTTGATATGTTTTGTCACTAGCAAGATTTTTATGTCACGGCCTATTTTTTTAATATGTTTCTTTTGAACTTACCTAAGTGCATACATGTACCTATTACTTAATTCAACAAAACATTGTACTAATGTTGATGGGGAATATGATAAGTTATACTATGGCTTTCTATAGTGAGTTCTTGAGGCTAGTCTTTTGTGAGAGAGACTTAAATGTTATGCTTCTTTCAATTTAAGAGATTTTGGGGCACTTATTGCTTTTCAACAATGATAGTCATGAAAATTGGCTGATCTTTGTATCAAAGTTATGTGTGTTCTTATGTACAATGTAAGCCTACAGTGGCGAATATTGTTTGGTGTATTTCAAAATTTCTTAAAGCCTTTGGTGTCCTATATTATCTACATACAAGTGTTGATTTGTCATGGAGATGTAATATCATCTTTTCTTCATGAATATTCATGGCGATAGTGATAAATTGCTTTCAATAATATTTCATTGATGACATGACTTGAGGTTTGATGTGCCATAGAGATGCCATACTAGCTAGAACTTGTGGACTAAGAGAAGAAGAACTAGAAGAGGCTCCTAACATGTCATGGACATATAGCTTACATCAAGCAATTATTCAACTTAGAAGGTGAGGATGGAGTCCTTGCTAGAGATGAATGAGTTGATGGATATTGTTGTAGGTGTGGAGGAGAGACTTTTGGCACCTCAAGAGCAATTGAGGTATGATAAGAGGGCAAAGAAATCCCTACACATTATCAAGATGAATGTGAATGCATTGTTATAATTTATCTCAATGATATAGTAAGTGCATTATAAGCTTGTAGTATATTGATGCGTAGCTAGTTGAACTCGAAAGTTATGATCGAACTAGTTAGTTTACTGAAATTCATTTGAAGTTGACACTTAGACCACAATCAATTAATGGGACATGTGGATACTGAGTGACACCCACGACAGAATTAACTACATTGAAAGTCAATGGAAATTTAGTCGTCATAGAGAAACTCAACTAGTTTATTGACCATTCACAAAAAGGTGACAATTTTAAACTGCTATATTCAATGTATATCAGAGGGGGTATGTCCTCATTGATTTGGCTTCATATTTCACTCTCCATTTTAACTACTAATTTTAGTAAATAACATATGACCAATCATTGTGAGATATTCCAATCCTATACGCCTTACAACACAAAGAAGTATGTTCATCTTGGTGATGATAGCACTCACACTATCGAAGGCGAAGGTACTGTAAGATTAAGATTCCAGCATGATCAATTCAAACTACTGTCATAAGTCATGTATATTCCTAAACTCTCTACAAAGCTGTTATCAGTAAGTAGAATTACAGATTTAGGTCATAAGGTGGAGTTTGAGTCTGATCAATGTCGAATTATCGATAGGACTAATAAGATCCTTGCACTCGGCAGAAGGCATGGATACTTATATAGATTGGCACATTGTTATTCTGATTCTAGTCAAGATTTGAAAACCTCTGTTCTTGTCAATAAACCATTATTATGGCATCATCGCTTAGGACACTTGAATTATGCATATGTTTTGAACATGTCCAAACAATCCCTAGTACTTAATCTCGACTATCCTTATGGTAAAGTCGATCTCCATGTCTACATCCTTGGAAAGCAGACTAGGATTCCTTTTAGATCGAGTCATAGGCATGTAGCAAAAGGTATGTTAGATGTTGTTCATTCATATATATGTGGACCTATGCAAACTCCATCATTGTTAGATGCAAAGTATTTCATTACCTTTATTGACAAATTCTCTCGAAAAACAACTGTTTACTTCATTAAACAAAAATCAGAAGCTTTCATCAAGTTCAGACAATTCAAAGAGCATGCAGAAAATCAGATTGGTAAATGAATCAAAACACTGAGGTCCAACAATGGGGGAGAATACATCTCTACTAAATTCAAGGAGTATTGCCTTAACAATGACATTGAACAACAATACATTATCTCCTATTCGCCTCAGTCAAATGGTCTTGCTGAGAGAAAGAACAGAACCTTAGTTGAATCGGCAAAGTGCATGTTATCACATGTGACACTTCCAAAGTCCTTGCTGTTTCAACAGAAACCTATATTCAGAACAAATGTCCTACTAAAGGTCTCTCAGACAAAACACCATTCGAAGTTTGGACAGGTACCAAACCTTCTTTATCAAACTTACAAGTTTTTGGATGTACTGCTTATGCACAGATTCCTCATGATCTCTTGAAAAAGCTCGACTTCCAGAGTATCAAATGTATTTTCACCAGCTACACTACTTCAGATCAAGCCTATAAGTTGTTCGATCCCAGCGATTTGAAGATATTCACTAGTCTGGATGTCATCTTCATCGAAGATCAGTTTATCGGCCTCACAGGAAAAGGCAGTGCCCATGTAGCCGACTTGTCTGACTCGTTCGACATATCAAATTTTTCAGTTCTTCAGTCGACTATTCCTATCATCTATTTTCGACGAACAACACATCAATGGCGAATCTGAAAATGATGATGTTGCAATTTAGCAACTACAACATGATGAAAATGATCAACTTCCTCTATCACTCAGAAGATCGACAAGAGTTAGTAGACCACCTATCAAGTATATTTTTTAGTCTGCAGCCTATCTTATTCATGAGCTGACGACTGTCGAAGAGGCACTCAGTCAGCCAGATTTCGATCTCTGGAAAGAAGCTATGGATAAAGAGTATTCATCTCTTAACAAGAACTAGACATGGACGATTGTCGAATTACTTGCTAGCAGAAACGTAGTTGATTGCAAATGGATTTTCAAAGTTCAAGTACAAAGCAGACGGAAGCATCAACAGAAGAAAAGCCCGACTTATTGCCAGAGGATTTTCTCAGGTATACAATGTTGATTACACTAAGACTTTCAGTCTAGTAATCAAGCATTCTTCTATTTGACTTTTATTATTGTTTGCTACTGTAGCAGATTTGGAAATACATCAAATGGATGTATAGACAACATATCTCAATGGAGTTATTGAAGAAGACATTTACATGGTGCAACACGAAGGTTATATTATCAAGGGTAAACACAATCATGTGTATAAACTCTATAAAGCACTTTATGGCTTGAAGCAATCTGCTCAAGCTTGGTTTCAAAGGATCAATACTTTTCTTATTGATCACGGCTACACACCTAGCTCTTCAGATTCAAACGTTTACTTCAAGACTGTGCAACAATCTTTTATCATTATCACTTTGTATGTGGACAACACATTGCTCTTCAGCAACAGTATTGATCTGATAAAAAGGCAAGTCAATGTTATCTTCTGAATTTGACATGGCCGTTCTGGGCGAAGCTCATTTATGCCTTGGTATACAAATCCACAGAGACAGAAATCGAAAGTTGATCTACATTACATGTTAGTCAGATATAATCTGGTTAATTGCAAGTTAGCTCTCTCACCAATGGAACTAGGTCTCAAATTGTCGAAGGACCAGTGTCCCCGAACAATCGAAGAGGAGCAAATGCGTGAGTATCCTTATCATTTGATAATAGGATCTCTTATGTACACAATGATCTGTACCAGACCAGACATAGCTTTTGCAATTAGCTTCCTAAGTTAGTATATGACCAACTCTGGTGTAACACATTGGAAGGCTCTTATCAGAGTCATGAGATATCTTTGAGCTACTATGGACTTTTGCATTTGTTATGGATCAGTCATGTCATGTGCTACATGTAATTAGCCCATGAGCTTACTAAAATTGCCAGATATAGCCATGGAGCTAAATTAGATTAGAACTAGTCAATAGGACAGTTAATAAAGTGGTTCAAACAACCTCGCTAGAATTGAGAATAGCGGAACAATAATAATGGTTGTAAGGCCCAATTTAGTTAAATAAGGCCCCAAACTCATAGTAGAGGCACAAATGACCACTATAAATAGCTGAGATCGTGCTAAATTTGGAGGCTATTGTTCATTTTGTAATTTTGAGTTCTTGGAGCTTCTCTTTGAGACCTTTCTTGATGAAGAAAGTGGTTCATGTGCCTAAAATCACATGAGAGCTATGATCATGCTCTAGAATTAGGCCCCTATCATGTGAATGATCAATAATCATGAATAAAGATACCTTACTTTGCCTAATTTCGTGAAGTTTTGCTACTTTTAGCTAACTTCTTGATTTTTGACTAATTTCTTGATTTCTTGCATTTCCATTGTAATTTGGTGTTTAATGAATGGATTAGATGTTTGAATGCTAAGGTTGGCACATGACAATTTTATTTCTAAGTTCGTTCATTTCTTGTTCTCCACCAAGTTTTTCAAACTTCCATAACTTTTTTATATGATCCCGGATTTCAGTACTGCACGAGCAAAAAGTGCTCAGTTCTTTGAGCTCAATACAATAGATTTACTTCTGTAAATTCCTCCAATTTTATTTTATTTTTTCTATTTGTCGTTTCTGTGAAGAATTTCAGATCATTCAAGATCCAATCCATGTCCCAAATCTTTGGTTACAATAAGGAGCAAACCAACAATCCTGCCAATGTAGAAAAATCAGCATCTACATACAAAATGAGATGCAAACTCTAAGAGATATTGATCAAACATGAACCAAAACATAAAATATGTTTGTTGTCCGTACAATTACAGTACCCTACTGTATTTCACACGTGTGAAACTGAAAATAGCAACAAATGATCATTCTACACATAGAATTGCAAGATAACACCAAGATAGTGCACCAATGAGTAGTAGAACCCAAAGAGAACCATGTATAATGATGAAATGAGAGAGAGAAGAGAGAAGATGTGTCTCTCCATGAGTTACATCCTTTTATAGAGTTTCCAAAACCCTAGTATTGTCTACTTCAATCAAGCAAGTGCATTGTTTCTAGTATTCTATGATTTGATTTTGTTAGAGATCATTCTTAGATCTTTATAGGAAGTCTATTACTGATCTTTTCAGGTCCCTAAGAAGTGGGATAAGGTAGACCTTCAATCAAATCAATAGAAGTAACCTTCATTTGTGTCAAGTCCTTGATTAGGAGACTAGATGGCATCTATAAATGCATATCTTTTGGATACTAATGAAAGGCTCAACAAAACTAACTATTCCATATGGAAAGTTAGAATGGAATCTATCATGATCATGCAAGATCTGATGGAAATTGTAAATGGTAAGGAGGGTGAACCTATTCATCCTCAAGAAAAAGCCAAATACATCAAGAGGTGCAATGTTGCACTACATTGCATAAAAATGAATGTTGCAAATGAACTCTTAAGAGAGGTAGGAGATTGCACTTCAGCTCAAGATGCTTGGGAGACTTTGCAAAAGGTCTATGAATCCAAGAACCAAACTATAATGTTAGCTTTGAAGAATCAAATCTATAGAAGCTATCAAAAGAAAGGAGAGAGTGCACATACTTTTGTCCTAAGAGTAAAGGAATTGAACAAAGAGCTAGCCTTTATAGGTGACCCTATCAAGGATGAAGAGCTTGTTCAACTCATATTGAATGGACTAAGCTTTGAATTTGACAATTTGGTTCAGGGATATGCAATTATGGGTAAGCTACCCATACTTGAAGAACTCCAAGGCACACTCATGGCCGAGGAATCAAGAAGGAGCCAAATGCAAGAGAGGATGGATAGGCTTTCCATCCAAGGTGGAGATGACCAAGCTCTCTTCACCAAAGGCAAAGGCAAGTCCAAAGCCAAAGGATCAACATTCAAGAAGTCTACAAAGCTTGAGGATCAAGAAGGACCCCCAAAGGCATCTCCATCAACCACCAAAGTCAAGAAGGACAAATCAAAGGTGAAGTGCTACTATTGTAGCAAGATGGGGCATTATGCCTCGGAATGCTTCAAGAGGAAGCAAGATCAAAGCCAAGCCAACATGAGCAAAGAGGAGGAGGAGGAGAGTTCACATGAGGACTCTCTCATGATGTCCATATTTTCTTCAACAAGTTTCAAAGGAGAAGATCCTTGGTGGATTGACTCGGGTGCTAGTTCACACATGACTAGTAAAAGGGAGTTTTTCTCTTCTCTCTTATCTTATGATGGACCTATAAAGTCTATCTATACAGCAAATGATGAAGCTTGTAAGATTGAAGGAGTTGGTAGCATTCCCCTTTGCTTAGGATCTTCCAAAAAGATCAACATAGAAGGTGTTTTGTACATTCCTACAATAACAAAGAATCTACTAAGTGTTGGCCAAATGGTAGACAATGGTTTCAATGTTGACTTTGCTTCAAATGAATGTTTCATCAAGAAGAAGGGTAAGATAGTGGCTAAGGGCACTATACTTGGCAAACTTTATAAGTTGGATGCATTTGTGGATACTAATGTTGTCATGTTGGCTGAGAAGAACAAGATATCTACCTTTACTTTATGGCACAAAAGACTTGGACATGTCAACTCGGGTTCCATGGAGGCTATGATCAAGGAGGAGTATGCTTTAGGCCTACCAAGGTCTATTGGGAAGGAAGACAAGGTTTGTGAAGCTTGTGCCTTATCCAAGGCACATAAGAAGGTGTTTCCTAACTCCATCACAAAGTCATCTCATCCTCTTGAACTCAAACACTCGGATGTGCACATTGCTAGCACCAAATCTAATGGAGGTTCATCCATGTTTTTAACCTTCATTGATGACTACTCAAGATATTGTTGGGTGTTCTTACTTTCCTTCAAGTCTCAAGTATTTGATACTTTTGTAAAGTTCAAGTTGTTTGTGGAAAAGCATCATAATCATAGCATCAAGATTCTTAGAAGTGACAATGGTGGAGAATTCATCTCCAATGAGTTCAAGGCCTTTTGTGAGGAGGAAGGGATCAAGAAAGAGACTTCTTGTCCTTACACTCCTCAACAAAATGGAGTTGCTGAAAGAAGGAATAGAACATTATGTGAATGTTCTAAGGCTTTAAGATTAGATGCTTGTTTGCCCAAATCCTTTTGGGGTGAGTCTCTTGTATGTGCAAACTACTTGATGAATAGGGTGTCTTGCAAAGCAATTGAAGGCAAAACTCCTTATGAGATGTTGTATGGAAAGAAACCCAATCTTAATCACTTGAAAGTTTTTGGGTGTATATGTTATGTGCATGTGCCATTGGAAACAAGAACCAAGGAGGATCCATCTTCCACAAGAGGGATCATGCTTGGATATGCAAGCTCAAGCAAGGGCTACAAAGTCTATCTCCCATCCTTGAACAAATTTGTTGTTTCAAGGGATGTCATCTTTGATGAACATCATATGCATATGCTTGAAGAAGGCTCAAGTGCTCCAACAATCAAGAAGAAGATGGCCGAGGAGCAAGATCTTGGTTTTGAGGAGGAGCTCATGGAGGAGCAAGCACCAAACCCACCTATCACACCAAGGAGATCTTCAAGGGCAAAAGTGGAGCCATCAAGGCTCACATATCAAGGCAAAGGACAGCAAGTTGAGGGTATCTCATCCACTTCTTATGCTTTATCTAGTTTTGAAGAACCGTCTAATGTTGAAGATGCATTGAACTCCAAAGAATGGTATAAAGCTATGTTGGATGAGTATGATGCCTTGATTGAGAATGAAACTTGGTTGCTTGTTGAGAGACCTCAAAGGAATGTAATAGGATGCAAGTGGGTCTTCAAGCTTAAGTTGAATGCAAATGGGAGTGTTAACAAACATAAAGCAAGATTAGTTGCAAAAGGTTATGCTCAAGAGAGAGGGATAGACTATGAGGAAACTTTTGCACCCGTGGCCAAGATGGTCACAATAAGGCTAATCATTGCACTTGCATCACATTTTGGATGGATTCTATGTCAAATGGATGTCTCTAATGCTTTCTTGAATGGTTTTTTGGAAGAAGATATCTATATGGAGCAGCCACAAGGGTTCATCAAGCATGGAATGGAGAACAAAGTATGCCATCTCCAAAGAAGCATCTATGGCTTGAAGCAAGCCTCGAGATCTTGGAATTCAAGACTACATTGCTATCTTATTTCACTTTCTTTTGTTCAAAGTGAATATGATCCTACTCTTTACATTAAGTTTGATGATGTTGGTATTGTACTTTTACTCATTTATGTAGATGACATCATCATTAGTGGAAATAGTGTTGATGGTATTGAAAAAATCAAGATAGATCTATCCTTAGAGTTCAAGATGGTAGATCTAGGATGTCTTCACTTCATCTTAGGCATAGAAGTGCTTAGAGGGTCTGATTTTATCTTTATAAGTCAAGTAAACTATGCTCAAAGTCTTTTGAAGAAGTTTAAGATGGAAGTATGCAAAAGTGTTGACACACCAATGGAGCAAGATGTAAAAGTGCCAAATGAAGATGATGAAAGATCCTTCATGGACATCACTTTGTTTAGGCAACTTATAGGTTCCTTAATGTGGATCACTATAACTAGACCAGATCTTAGCTTTAGTGTATGTAGGTTGAGCCAATCCATGCAAAAGCCATTGAATATCCATTGGAAAAAGGCTAAGAGGATTCTAAGATACATCTCGGGTACATTGGATTTTGGGATTCTATATAGAGGAGATGTGATTAACCTTCATGCATTTAGTGATTCAGATTTTGCAGGGGACAAGAGGGATAGGAAATCAACAAGTGCCTATTCAACTTTCATAGGAGAAGGTGTGGTTTCATGGCTTTCAAAAAAGCAAGAAACTATATCTCTATCTTCAACCGAGGCCGAGTACAAAGCTTTGACAACCACTACAAAGGAGGTACTTTGGATCAAGAGATTATTGGTGGAACTAAAGATCATGGATTCAGAGGAGGCACCAATCATCTACAATGACAATATATCAGCCCAACACCTTGCATCTAACCCAATCTTCCATGCAAGATCTAAGCACATTGAGATATGCCATCACTTTGTGAGAGAAATGGTGCAAGCCAAGGAGATTGCTTTGGAGCATGTTCCAAGCAATGAATGTGTAGCTGATCTACTTACTAAACCACTTCAAAAGACACCTTTTATGAATTTCAGATCATCACTTGGAGTGATTAGTAAAGCAATGATTGAACCAAGCTAGATAGTGAGGAGGAGTGTTAAAAATTCACAATTCTAGCTTGACTAGTTTTGGTCATATGACTTGTAAATAGTTAGATGGTCATGATGTGGCTTGTCACACGTGCCAAATAGCATAGGATTCCATTCATAAGGATGTTCTCAAGTAGACCTAAGTGTTAGAACCTTTGGAATGAGTCCAAATTATGCTTAGATACAAGGGAGAAAAAATAGGAGCTATTTTTGGTAATTTTTGCATTGTTGAGGGATCTCCAAGATTCCAACCCTAACTTGGTAGGGATGAAAGATCCACCAAAATTAGCATTAGGAATAGGTTTAGGGCTACTCATACCTGCCCAAAACCGTGATGGATCATGTATATATAGGTGATGATATCTCACCAAAATCAATCAAGCAATTTCATGTTTTTTCTCTCATAATGGTGCAATTGCTCTCTATGTTCATAATTGTTTGAGTACTTGTGATTACTAATGATTATAGGATTGAATGTAGGTCTGGTGTACAGTACTCAGACTGTGGGAGGCCGTACTTTCACACGTGTGAAGCCTTCTTCAAGGATTTGGCCATTTAGTGAGGTTCAAGCATAGATTTTTGATGGATTTTGATGGTTCAACTTGTGCTAATCTTATGAAATCATAATCTATTGTTTCCCTCATCATTTCAAGTGTTTTAGGATCCTTATTTGCTGTAATTTTTACATATGATAGCACATATTACGGCTAACTACCAATTGTGATCTACGACCTGATTAATTGTCCTACCGGATGAGCTTAAACTGCGTTAGTATAAATAGCTGATCATTAAAGACTTCTATAGTCTCTAGAAAGTTTTTCAGAGCTCTATTAGAGTATTGCTATTAGCGCTTACTCCTTACTAGCAAACTCATACAAAGTTTTTCGGTTACTCAGACATAGTTTAGAGTACGCAGTTTCATCCGCTATTGATTTGTGCTCTTATCATCTGATTTGTACATGCTACTTACTGAATCAATCTATCTTCTTACAATTGGGCAACGTTTGCCCTAAAACGTATTTGATGGGCACTTGAAATGCAATAGAAATGGAGTTGAAGGGCAACATGTTAGAGAGAGAACCTGCTTCAAAGAACGTGCTTTTGGAAACTTCTAGAAAGAAATATTGAGAGGGAGAGATCCCGTTGGATATATATATATATATATATATATATATATATATATATATATATATATATCCAACGAGAGAGAGAGAGAGAGAGAGAGAGAGAGAGAGAGAGAGAGAGAGAGAGAGAGAGAGAGAGAGAGAGAGAGAGAGAGAGAGAGAGAGAGGGGGGGGGGGGGCGTGCGTGGTTTTTTTATAGGATTTTTTTGGGGGTTCTTAGGTTAAAATTAGAGATATAGTGAGGTATTGGGGAGAGAGAGAGAGAGAGAGAGAGAGAGAGAGAGAGAGAGAGAGAGAGAGAGAGAGAGAGAGAGAGAGAGAGAGAGAGAGAGAGAGAGAAGAGAGAGAGAGAGAGAGAGAGAGAGAGAGAGAGAGAGAGAGAGAGAGAGAGAGAGAGAGAGAGAGAGAGAATGTCACCCCAGTTAGACAAAATGGGTTTTCTAGAATTTCATTGGTCCACATTTGCCCTAGAACGTATTTGATGGCCACTTGAAGGGCAATTGATATGGATTGAAAGGCACACATTGATTTTTGAGAGAGAACACGTGCTTTTAGAAATGTCTGGAAACATAATTTGAGAGAGAGAGAGAGAGAGAGAGAGAGAGAGAGAGAGAGAGAGAGAGAGAGAGAGAGAGAGAGAGAGAGAGAGAGAGAGAGAGAGAGAGAGAGAGAGAGAGAGAGATCTCATGCCCGACTACTGTTGAAGAGCTTTGGAGAGGATGAAGTGCATGCAGATGGTTGGAGAGTATCTCATGCCCTGCTACTGCTGAAGAACATTGGAGAGGATGAAGTGCATGCAGATGTTTGGAGAGGATCGATGTAGTGCAAGTTCAGTGGTGATGATGTGCAGAAAAAGATAGCTTGGTTTGGGATACGTTTGAAGGAGAGTTTTGGTTGTTTTTTTTGTTTTGTTGTGAAGATTATTAAAAGCTGAGCAGATAAGCGGAATTGATAGATTCTGTTTGCGTTTTGGAGCAGCGACGTAGGAGATGTGACAAATTATAAGGATCGGAGAGAGAGAGAGAGAGAGAGAGAGAGAGAGAGAGAGAGAGAGAGAGAGAGAGAGAGAGAGAGAGAGAGAGAGAGAGAGAGAGAGAGAGAGAGAGAGAGAGAGAGAGAGAGAGAGAGAGAGAGCGAGAGAGAGAGAGAGAGAGAGAGAGAGAGAGAGAGAGAGAGAGAGAGAGGGTGAAGGAGAGAGATGGGAGGTGAGAGAGCGGAGAGGGAGGGAGGTGAGAGAGAGCAGGGAATTTTAGGATTACATTTTGTTTAGGGTTTTGTGGGGGGGAACGTGTTGTAAAGCTGACTCGGGTGCACCCAGCCTGCCCTGTAAGACTCTAAGCGGTGACACTCTCTAAGGTCCCAGAGCAAGTTAGAACGTCAAGGACTGAGCCTCCGACCTGTGGTGAGCCAGTCAAGTAGTCACAAGTCATGAGCTAGCTCTGGAGCTCGAGTCATGGCCTAGTCAGGAAGCAAGTTGATTCTGCGGCCGGGATGACTCCCGGGACCCATGTCCGGGAGCCAGACTGATTCTGCCAGGCTTGCCAGGCTTAATCAGCAAAATAAAAACTAAGTCCTAAAAAGCGTGCTTTACCAGAAAGCACTATGTTTCAAACCAGAGGGAGTGCGCCGAATCACAGCAGAACTATAGGGGGAGTCTGGCAGACAGAAACTTGGGCAGCTCAACCAGCGCCAGGAATCCAGTCGCCAGGTCTCAGCTCCCTCTACCAGCACGAGCCAGGCACAATGCCCAGCACGTGTTGGTGGCCCCGAGACCGGTCAGTCTATGTATGAATGTAACCTCTTCCAAATCTAATAAAGTTGATCCTTGGGGATGATTACCATTTCGGTTTCGCCTCGGGGACTGGTCCAAGTGGAAGGACCCTTACTACAACCTTTTTGCGTCGCCAGCGCCTAAGGATCCTCGTCATCGACGTGTGGCTTGCCGCTATGCCAATTGGTCAATTTGGCGACTACTATGCCTTGGGTTTCATGTGTGGCTTGTCTTTGCCTTTGGTTACCTTTGGGGACGGATTCTGAGTTGGCTTTCGGGTTGGTTGGGATTCCAGTTTTCTGAAGTCCGAATAATTAAGCTTGTTACGTTTCTGAGTTGGCTTTTACGTAAGTGCATGATGGATGAATGTTAGACTTAAGCGCGTGTTGGGGAAACCGCTCAAGTCCCAGCGCCCCTTTGAGGCGTCGGCGCAACATGTGGTATCAGAGCCGACTAGCCGGTCAGCTACACAAGTCTCACAGGGATGGCCACGTCTTAGGATTTGTCAGGACAACCGTTGTGCAAGGTGCTGCCCACAGTGTAAGCACGGGTGCGTCCACGGT
>MU835275.1:0-40416 GCA_029204225.1 Diphasiastrum complanatum | reverse complement strand
TTGAGAACTCTGCAATCCTATTCTCATGCTTATTGTGCTTGCAATACCTACAAAACATCTTCTTCTTCGATTGTGGATTCGATGATTGTCCTTGACCTTGAGTCGGCTTTTGATTCGATGCAGACCACTTGGAGCCTTTCTGCTTCTTTCGTTTTGAGCCTTTGTTGATATTTAGAGCATAAGATGAAGAAGTAGACGAAGTGTCTTGACTTCTTCGATTATCTTCTTACAGCAACATAGTGATAACTCTAGTAAAAGTTAAATCTGAGTGTGTCGATATGATCATCACCCAGTTCTCATATGTAGGGGGCCAAGCTTGAAAGCAATGTCATAATTGCATCTTGATCGTCTATGACTGATGATCCGACTGCAGCCATCTATTGAAAGAGATTTGTAACTGGTTAATGTGACTTTGAAGAGAATCACTATTTGACATCTTGAGTGTCAAGAATCTCCTTCGTAGATGTAACTTGGTAGTTACATCTCTCATATCATATAGTGAGCTAAGGATGTTCCAAACTTCTTTCAAAGTTTTGACTTCAGCTATGTCGCCAATCCGAGTATCTGATATATTGAGGATAATAAGTGCGAAAGCTTTACCATTCTTCGAATTCCACTTTGAGTCGACTTCGTCATCTTCAGGCTTTACTTTGATACCTGTAACAACATCCCACAACTCATTGGAGATTAGCAATGTCTTTATCTTAAATTTCCACAAATGATAATTGGATCCATTCAGCTTGTCAGCGACAGGATCGGCTTTACTTTGAGAATCCATCTGGAACTTTAGTTTGTCGATTGTATCAATGATGTTAACAGAGCGCTACAATTAGAAATCATTTCTCTAATACTAAAACTAATGCTATGAACTGAAGAATATGATATCAATTTGATATCGTGAAAGATATCAAGTATTAGAGCTCTAATATAACAGATCGCTCTGATATCATAAAGGTAATAGCAAATTAAAGAATTCGCTCTGATACCATGTTGGAAAGAGGTGTGAAAAGATAGGTCGAAGACTCAAATAAAAAAATTTGAACGACAAGAATTAACATTTATCGTGCGCAACGGAATAAACTATCTTTCTCTTTCAACAATAGTGATAGAAATCACGTTCGATCTTATAGTAATTAACTTTAAAATCATTAGTACTACAGTGATTACATAGCCAAACATTAAACATTGAATTACCAAACAAATAATCAGTTCGCGAAGAACTACAAAGATGCATACATTCTGATATGAAGTTGAACGCAATAAGAAGATAGATTGATTCAGTATGAAAATAAAACAATTGTAAATGAGTACAACAAGTTGCGGATCGAAGCCGTGTACTCTAAGCTATCTCTAAGCGACTAATATACGTCTGAATTAAGCGCAACTACTGATAAGCAGAAGCACAATAGCAATCTCTAATCAACTCTAAAGAAATGAGCTAGAATGCTCAAGAGTGTCCAAGCTCACAGGCTTGAGAGAAAACGCTAATTATTCAATACTTTGATGATACTCGTTACTTGTTGAAGTATGAGCAGCTATTTATACTAAGCAAAGGCGGCAACGTCCAATTAGTAGGACAACTATTAGGTTGTAGATCATACTGGCCAGTGGGCCATAGTGAGCTAGCAACCATTCAGTTGGTAATTCCTAGAAATTTACATGCTATAAGATTAGGGCAAGTCTTTAGCTTCAAGACGAGTGGAATGTTAACTGTCAATCGATCGACATGGCCGAAGTGGTCGAAGTGATTGAAGTGGCTGAAGTTACCAAAGTGGATGAAGTCTTCGAAGTGGCCGAAGTCACCGAAGTGCCCAAAGTCTTCAAAGTTTGTCAATGTTGTCAATAAACGTCGTGGCCACTTGTGAGCCATTTCCAAGTAGTTTTGCAGAATGTCTAGAAACGCGAAGAAAACTGCAGGTCTAGATAAATGAAGTTGGATGAAGATTAGAAGTTGATTAGTCGATTAGTAGGATAATAATCCAACACTGGAAACAAATTGAGGCCTAGGAGGCTAATAGTGTCCTCTTCTGTGTTCTCAATGGTTGTGTTGCGGATTGTAGTAGCAATAAAAAGATGAATGGCCCATGAAATCATAGATTTCACATCTGATCAGGGAGTTGTCAGAAACAGGTGGATAGGATGGGCATTCGTTACCAGTGTGTGCTTTGCGGCAATGAGGGCACCAAGTAGTGTCTCATCTATGATGTACCTAACCAGGCAGTAAGTGGCCAGAGGCATTGAGCTTTGTATAGACTTCAATGTATTTTGAAACTCTTTGGTGAGTTTCTCCATCTGCATTTGGTGTTGTTGATTCTGCAATTCCATTTGCGACTTCCAAAGCTAATCCCGAGTGTCCTCGGTCACCTTTGATTCGTGGATAGCACAATGTGCTCTCCATTTCCTAGGATCTTCAACATCTGATCCCTCATCTTCTTCTCGAATGGCATCAAATATAGATGTCTTTAAAGACGTGTATTCATCATTGGATTTCACACCACATCTAATCCATTTTGAAAATCCGACTAAGAACTAGATGAGGAGCATGTTCTTGGTAGGATGCTCCTGTACTTGACTCTTGAGATGTTTGAAATGCTTAATGTAGTCTCGTACTTTTTCATCCTTTGTCATCTTGATATTACTTAATTTGACAAAGGGGCTTTCAATCAAATAAAACAGTTTGAAATGTTTGATGAAGGACTCTTGCAGCATAATTTTGGCTTTTCGTTTCTGTGTTTTAATTTCAGGATCCTAAGCAAGCGACTACAGATCACAAATCATGACAGAATCAATCGAGAAGACGACACGACAAAGAAGAGGTGGAGAAGTAAACAAATTATATTTTTTGTTTTTTGTTTTTTAAAGAGTCGTTCAATGTCTCGCTCATTGGTAGCCTACCGCTCACCTTAGTCGCTATGTTCTGCTCATTGGCAGACTTTCATGCACAACTCTACTCTCTTCTATTTGTCTCACTCATCCTCTCTCTTTCGTGTTAATCAAAAAGTGTATTTACCTCCATTGTGTGGAGTTTACAAGATGGTTCATCAGAGAATTACAAGACAAGTTAATGCTAATCAACTAGTTAGTTATTCTCTGTTATCGTCGTCTCTTTCAGCTAAGTGTGAAGTACAATACACCACGCTCGTCAAGCTGTTTGCCCTTCGTTTCATTTCGGTCCGTTTTGCGAGGTCTCTGAGAGAAGAAGATGATGATGAAGAATGAGAGCCGAACATGAGAAAGTACTGGCTAGGACAACAGTTAGAAATCATGTGAGCCTCATGGTGAATCCCAAGTGATGGAATGACCATGTAGGAGCTAGTATAAGTAGGCATTTGTATAAATGTTGTAGACCCCTCTTAAATAAAGAAGAGTGAGCCACCTTTTGATGTTGACCTCTAGTGGAGGAACTAATTACATTTGTAATTTGCTAAATTGTGGAATTGCCACTTAGGCTCCACCTAGGCAACTCATTAGCTTATTTAAGTGCCCCCCTCTCTTGTGAGGGAGCTTTACTTGTAATGTCATTTACTCTTGTATTGAATAAAGAAGATCTTCCACAAGTTTTGGCATTCTTGGAGCTCCTTGTTCATGATGGCTTTCTTGAATGATTCCATTATGATCATGCCCTTCCATCCCTTTGAGTGTGGTTGTGGACTTAGATTAATTTTTTGCTTTCTTTTATCATGCATTGTGGAGTAGAGTGGATTAGAATTCTTGTTCTTGTTCTAGAGTAGAATCAATCTTTCAAGTAAACTGAATAGGCTAAAATTGTGGTTTAGATCCTGCATATTCCCTTACATTTCAGTTCTTGATGTTCTTGGGAAGTCCAAGAATCAAGAGATGAGTGTTTCTTGATCCTTGCACTTGTAGAGCTTGCTAATTAGTTTCTTGTGTCTTGTTCTTATTCTTAGTTTGATATTTCTAGATTAATCTAAATTTCAAGATCGATTTTAAAATGTTTTTACAGTAGGTAGAAGTAGGATCTGCATAGCATTCATCCGAGTTGCTGGTTGAATCTAGATGAGCACTATTGACTTGCATGTTTCTTGAATGTGAGTGCTTTCACTATTATCACAACTAAGAAAGGACAACAATCAGCAAATGAAAAAAGTGAAAATGAAGGCATGCCCTCGAGTATAGCATAACGAAACTAAAATCCACTGTACAAGCTAATTTCCTACCCATGTGGCTACTCGGCTATTCCAAGTAGCCGGCTACGGTCAGTGCCAAACTGATATGACGATAGTGGGTCACATCCTGATAACAACCAAATACAGTAAAGCTAATTAACTGTACACTAATTACATTATCACATTTGAAGCTTATACTGATGAATCAAATCAAACTGATTTCTAACAAAAAGCTATCGCATTGAATAAAGCATTGACATCTTGATTACTCCGTCTATAAACAAGTTGCAGATTGAGAATAGAAAAACATGTTGTTAGTATTGCGACCTTTACCTGTTCAACTAAGGGATTTCTAGCTTTTCTTGTTTAATGAATTTAATTTGTTGTGAAGTTTTTTGTGTATCATCATTTTCTCTATGAATTTTTATAGTCTCTTCTTGCAAATTAAAATTTCAATGTACATCTTTCTTGTTATGTGAGGTTGTGTTAAAACAGTGGAAAAAATGTAGCAAGTCTTTTATAACATGTTCTTCTTTCTCCAAACGACATCAGAATCTTTGCGTTTGCATGTGGTTGAGGAGTTTCCACACTAAGTTTTTAACAAAGAAAGGTTTTTGACACTTGTGTCAATTGTTGAATGGTTTTCCTATCATGCTTGGGAAATGCAGCAAGACTAGGCCCACCAAAATCATCTCTCTCTTCATCCCTAACAATATTCAAGAGAAATTTACATGGTGAAAAAATGAATTGCACTATATCAACCAACTACGCTTCCAATAACAAAATAAATTGTCATGTTGCAGCAATGTTTTTTTATGATAGGTCACTAGTTTTGAATCAAAATACCAACAATGTAAACAAAGAAACTACGCTTCTAAAGAACAAGCGTTAAAATTTTATTGATTAATTTGCAGTTGATGTAATTCTACAATAGCTAACAGGGGATGATCAAATGCATGTCGCTAGCACACAATGATTTGCATGCACACGCTACCACATATGTAGCTTTAGATCATTTACTAAATAGAATCTCCACACAATCACAACAATCTTCAGAAAAAAAAATTATTAATGGAAAGCCATAAAAACTATTGTTGGAGACATGTTTTCTCATATTCAAGTGGTCTTCTTACTAATGTACTTATACTCTTCATGTCTTATACCTTCACCTCTTTCTCGCTTTTCTCTAGTGGAGCATACATTGAAATGCAAGCCCCTATATTTGCATAATCCATTAATATGTATACAAAAGCATGCCAAGTCATCCCTTGTTGAGATATCTTGGCTTTTCACTTGGAGTTTTGGTTTCTAATAGGGATAGATTTGATTAGTAGATTTTGAGAAAAGTCTCTTCAAATGCAATACTTGCCTATGGACAACAACAATTTCCCAACCTGACTAATTGTAAGTGTATAGTCTCATTTTATTTTAAGTAGTAAACTTTATTGATGATATTGTGGCTTACAATGTAGGTGAGGCCAAGCATGTGACTCACACTAGGACTGCATTGTCTACCTTGAGGAAAACAAAGTTGTTTGCTAATGAAAAAAAAGAGATAACTTTTCAAAAAAGCATTGAGCATCTAGGTCATGTGTTAGAAGATTCGCATGTGACACCATTTTGTAATCACTTTTTAGAGAGAGAGAGAGAGAGAGAGAATATCTCCTCCTTCCATTCTTGCTTGCTTGTGAAGCCATCCTATTTTCTTGTGTGTGATTGTTGTGGATGATGAATGCATGTCACTTTCTCTTCACTTGGACTATCTTATCAAAATACCACCACCAATTAGCTCCAATTTTTTTGCAGATTTAGATGCCAACTTTTAAATTGGAAAATTGGCATCATCCCATCCAAATTAAGGAGTCTTGAATGTTTGGATCCAACCATTACTTGTCATACTATATTGTTCAAAAGATTATATCAAGCCATGCTAAAGCCTTCACCCTAGGATTGTCTTTTCCAAAAAAAATCTTCTTGCTAGTAATAGTGCATCTAAAAGCCTTACCATTAAGGATGCCCTCACGAGTCTATGTAAATTTAGCTCAGACTATCATCTTGACCAAGCCATTTTCTAACATCAGAAACTATGTGATTGGAGTGAAGGGAATAATGTCAACGTTAATGAGTATCTTTAGTTCTCTAAGTTAATTTTCTTGAACTAAGCCATGGTAAAGCTCTTCAATTTTCTAAGATTATTTTTCTAAATAGTAATCGTAGTGAAAACTTTGAGACAACAATTTGGTGATTGGCACCACATTCAAAATATGGATGTAGACATTGAGCATATCTTGGGAAGAAATGATGTCACTTCTCGTGAAGTCAACATACCTGGTTATATTGCACTTCACTAGGATCTAGAAATAATCCTCACTGATATTATTATAGATGAAGACTATCACTAGATTCTCAAAGGGGCCAATGAAGCTGATAAGATTGTGAAAAATTGCCTACATTGGCAAATCTAGCCATGTAGAATATTGTACATTTTGTCAATATTGTTTGTTGGTTACTTCAATGGCCAAAGTGCCACTTGTACATACACACCTAAAGTAGGTTACCACGAGTCAAGAGGAGTGGTTGTGTCTATTTGGTAGTGATTCCTACTTTGTAGGATCTAGACCATGATTTATGATGAGATTTGTACCTACCATGCACCTACCAAGCATGACTCTTGGATCTAGGCTAGGGTTTTCACATTAGGGCAAGAAAGTGGAGTCTACTTCCTTATAACATGCTGGATTTTCACCTAACTTTGCAAAGGAAGTGTGTTTTACTATGTATTCCCATTCTCCATAGTGAGAAGATAGAAACTTTTTGGAGCCTCAAGGAGAAACTCGAGTTTCCTCTCATTGTATGGTGATTACTCTATTTTTCCAATGAAACCCAGCTTTGGCACTTTGTAAACACTGTCTACAGGCCGTACTACAGCCTTATTTCCACACGTGTGGAGTTGGATTATACTAATTGATCAATGCTTTGATTGTCTCTACTTGTTTCCTATCAAGCTGCTAAACTAGATCTTGTTTTCTGATGACTAGTTTCTGATAGATTGTTTAACAAGCATACAATCACCTTATGGATCATTCAAAGATCCATTTATGGTCCTTAGTACTGTACTTTTCACATGGTATCAGAGCCAAGTACAAGGCCATTGATCTGTGTTTGAATCTAATCCAGTTTTAGCAGGTTTTGGTGCAAAAAGCTAGTATTGGAAGGGCGAGCTGGTATCCAGGGATTTGATCCCAAACTTTTTCAGGATCAAAATCTGTACTATTCACACGTGTGGGCATCTCTGAACCAGCATTTAATAACCCATATTCATTGGATCATAGAAAATTCATCTGGTGTCAGTTTGATGTAATTTTTGGTGCAAATCCTAGGATAAGCTACCAAGATCACTTGCCATTGATTAGTTTTGAATTTGTTTCATGAAAAATAATTAATCTAGGCTGATTTCAGACCTTCTTAAAGTGGAAACCAGGTCTTGAAAGTACATCAAAGTGAATGAGAGAGATAGAGTCAGTTTTTGTCCAAGAATAGCCAAGATTGGCAAGATTTGCTTGAGTGTAGTTTTCATCTCATCTTATCTTCATTCCAGCTTGTGAGGGAGTGATAGAACTGTGATTACAAATCCATTTGTTGGATTAGAAGTCAACATTTGAGTGAAACACTGCAAGTTAGAAACCTTTGTGAGTTTCAGGTACAAACAAATCTATATCTTGTGTGTAGAATCTTGCTACTAAGATGGGATCAGTGGGAGCCTACCTTCTAGAAGCTAGTGAGAGGTTAAATTCTACCAATTATGCTATTTGGAAAGTGAGTATGGAGTCACTAATGGTGCTCCAGGATCTTTATGAGTTTCTAATAGATGATGAAGATGAACCTCTAGGTGCACAGGAATTAGTGAGATACAAGAAGAGGTCTAGGCTTGCACTTCACTGTATTAAGATGAATGTAAGCAATGATCTTTTAAGGGAAGTATCATCATGTAAGAGTGCTAAAGAGGCTTGGGAATCTTTAAAATCTATCTACGAGTCTAGTAACACTTCGAGGGTTCTCATGCTTAGGAATCAGATTTTACAAAGCATGAAGAGGAGTGATGAGAGTGCACAAGATTATGTGCTAAGAATCAAGTCTCTTAATAGGGAGTTAGCTTCCATTGGAGAGAAGATTCAAGATAGTGAGCTTGTTCAGATTGTCCTAAATGGTCTAGGGAGTGGCTTTACAAATTTGGTCCAAAGCTTTGCAATCCAAGACACTTTGCCTACTATAGAAAAGCTACACAGTGTATTAGTAGTTGAAGAGTGTAGGATGTTGCATACCAATGCAAGAATGAATGCTATTTCTCTGCAGGATGGTGATGAGAAAGCTAATTTCTCATTCAAAAGCAAGAAGAAGACCAATGGCAAGAAGAAGCACTTCAAGGAGACCAAGGAGGAGGATGAGGCTTCAAGCTCAAAGGGCAAGATCAAAGACAAGTCCAAGTACAAATGTTTTTTCTGTGGAAAGAAAGGACATTTTGCATCAGAATGTCTCAAGAAGAAGAAGGCACAAGAGAGCAAACAAAGCAACATTGCACATCAGGAGGAAGAGAAGGATGAAGAGTCATCCTTGATGGTTTCCAACAAACCACCATCATCCAAGAGCAACACCAATGATTCTTGGTGGATTGATAGTGGGGCAAGTTCCCACATGACATATCAAAAGGACATATTCTCCACCTTACTTTCTTACAATGACTTACATAGATCAATCTATACTGCAAGTAGTCAAGAATGTAAGATAAGTGGAATAGGAACAATTCCCTTGTATGTGGGATCATCCAAAAGGATGAATCTAGATAATGTTCTTTATGTTCCTAAGTTAACCAAGAATTTGCTTAGTGTTGGCCAGTTAATGGATAATGGCTAAGATGTACAATTTAAGCATGGAGTTTGTTCCATCCTTAGAAATGATGAATGTATAGCCAAAGGCTTTAAGCAAGGTAGATTGTTTAAGCTTCATGCTAATATTGCAGTGGAGAGTGTTAACTTGGCAAAGGTGGAGCTATCAAAGGTGGAACTGTGGCACAAAAGGTTGGGCCACCCCAACTACAAAGCAATGAAATCTATGGCTACAAAGGAGCTTGCAGTTGGACTCCCCAAGCATTAGCTACTGTCCATACAACAACAGTACCCTACTATATTTCGCACGTATAAACCTGAGAATAACAAATATTGATCTTTGTGAGTGTGCTAAGGCCTTAAGGCTAGATGCTTCTCTATCCAAACCATTTTCGGGTGAAGCAATAACTTGTGCTAACTATTTGTGCAATAGATTGCCAAACCAAGCCATTGGAGGAATCACACCATTTGAAGCTCTATTTGGAGAGAAGCCCAATCTCAAAGATCTCAAAGTTTTTGGATCCACTTGCTATGTACACCAATCCTTGGATAAGAGAAGGAAGGATGATGCAACATCCATCAAAGGCATCTTTGTGGGATATGGTTAGAATAGCAAAGGTTATAGAGTCTTCAATCCCATCACTAGCAAGGTGATAGTGAGTAGGGATGTTATTTTTTATGAAGGACATGCTTGTGATTTGGATGATAATGCTACTAATCATCTTGATGTCAAGGATCATGCTAGAATGGAGGAGGAGCTTCCAAGTGAAGAAGAACTTGAGGATCCACCTCAAGATGCAAGAACTCCAAGAACTCCAAGAAGATCTACAAGGGCAAGATCCGAGCCATTGAGGCTCACCTATGATGGTCAAGGTGATCAAAGGGAAGGCTCATCATCTTTCACATCTTACACCTTTCTTACTTCAATGTTAGATGAGCCAACATGCTATGAAGATGCTTGTAAGTCTAAAAGTTGGATGGATGCTATGCAAGTAGAGTATGATGCTCTTATTGAGAATCATACTTGGGATCTTGTGGATCTTCCTCAAGGGAAGAAACCTCTTGATTGCAAGTGGGTGTTTAGATTGAAGTATAATCAAGATGGATCAATAAGCAAGCATAAAACTAGGCTTGTTGCCAAAGGTTTTTTACAAACCAAAGGCATTGACTATGATGAGACTTTTGCTCCTGTGGCTAAGCTTGTTACTGTCAGGTTGATCATTAGTCTTGCTACAACCTTCAATTGGGAGCTATTCCAACTTGACTTCACAAATGCATTCTTCAATGGTTATTTGGAGGAAGAGATCTACATGAGGCAACCCGAGGGCTTCATCAAGGCAAAGCATGAAGGAAAGGTGTGCTTTTTGAAGAAGAGCCTTTATGGGCTCAAGCAAGCACCTAGAGCATGGTACTCTAGGCTAAACTCTTTTCTCATTTCCATCAATTTTGTAATGAGTGCCTATGATCCATCATTGTATATAAGTTTTCATGATGGCATGATCATTATTCCTGTTTTGTATGTAGATGACATTATCTTGAGTGGTAATGATCTAGATGGAATTAGAGATGTAAAAATTGCTTTAGCAAAAGAGTTTAAGATGGTAGATCTCGGCCTATTGAGCTTCATTCTTGGAATAGAGGTTATTAGAGGATGTGATTTTAGCTTCATTTGTCAATCTAAATATGCTACATCCATCCTAGATAGATTTGGAATGAAGAATTGTAAAGGCATTGAGACAACAATGGAGCAACATGTAAAAGCATGTATTGGTTGTGATGAAGCATCCTTTGAGGACATCACATTATATAGAAGGCTTATTGGCTCCTTGATCTATTTAACTATAACTAGACCTGATCTTAGTTATAGTGTTGGAAAGTTAAGCCAATTCATGCAAAGTCCTCTAGTTTCACATTGGAAGATGGCCAAAAGAGTTCTTAGATACATTTCATTCACTAAGAATTTTGGTATTTTGTATAGAGGAACTAATCTTGGCTTAAGAGCCTATAGTGACTCGGATTTTGCAGGTGACAAAGTTGATAGAAGATCAACAAGTGCCTTTGCCACCTTTCTATGTGATGGAGTAGTATCATGGCTTTCCAAAAAGCAAGATACCATCTCCCTATCTTCCACAGAATCCGAATACAAGGCCTTGACATCAACATGCAAGGAGGTCTTGTGGCTCAAAAGGCTATTGGTGGAGCTTCATGTCATGGAGGAGGAGATCCCTATCATCTATTGTGACAACCAATCAGCCCAATCACTTGCAACTAATCCTACATTCCATGCAAGGAGCAAACACATCGAAATTGCTCATCATTTCGTGAGGGAAAAAGTGCAAGCTAAAGAGATCAAGCTCCAACACGTGCCATCATCAAGTTGCTTGGCTGATTTGTTTACTAAACCTTTACCTAAAGATTCATTTGTCAAGCTTAGATCTTCAATTGGAGTTATTGATAAAAGCATTGTGATCTCCAAGGCTAGATTTGAGGAGGAGTGTGAAAAATTGCCTACATTGGCAAATCTAGCCATGTAGAATATTGTACATTTTGTCAATATTGTTTGTTGGTTACTTCAATGGTCAAAGTGCCACTTGTACATACACACCTAAAGTAGGTTACCACGAGTCAAGAGGAGTGGTTGTGTCTATTTGGTAGTGATTCCTACTTTGTAGGATCTAGACCATGATTTATGATGAGATTTGTACCTACCATGCACCTACCAAGCATGACTCTTGGATCTAGGCTAGGGTTTTCACATTAGGGCAAGAAAGTGGAGTCTACTTCCTTATTACATGCTGGATTTTCACCTAGCTTTGCAAAGGAAGTGTGTTTTACTATGTATTCCCATTCTCCATAGTGAGAAGATAGAAACTTTTTGGAGCCTCAAGGAGAAACTCGAGTTTCCTCTCATTGTATGGTGATTACTCTATTTTTCCAATGAAACCCAGCTTTGGCACTTTGTAAACACTGTCTACAGGCCGTACTACAGCCTTATTTCCACACGTGTGGAGTTGGATTATACTAATTGATCAATGTTTTGATTGTCTCTACTTGTTTTCTATCAAGCTGCTAAACTAGATCTTGTTTTCTGATGACTAGTTTCTGATAGATTGTTTAACAAACATACAATCACCTTATGGATCATTCAAAGATCCATTTATGGTCCTTAGTACTGTACTTTTTACAAAGATCACTTACTATTATCTAAAAGCCATTAATGATAAGTATAACATTTTTGTCTAGCTCAATAACAAATGGAGATTTGATGACCATCCTAGTGCTTGGACAAAGAGAGTAGCTAGAGTAAGGTGTAGCTAGAGTAAGGAGTATCAAAAGTACCAAGTTCAAAGTGTTTACACTTAAAATACCTCAAGCATCCCTTGCTTTGAAAGTTAACTATAGGAGAGATGTTAGTATAACATGTAAGGATTGTGAAATTGAGGTCAAATCCTTTCAACACTTGTTCTTTGACAATCATAATAACCTCTGGGTGAACAAAATTCAATCCTTTAAGAGACATTTCCATTTACTATGGAATTTTCCATGATACAGGCTTCAATGTGCATAAATGATGTAGTTATGGGACTTGGTAGAATGCTAATACTTTGGAAAATCTTGAAAGAAATGCAAGAGGATTTGGTCATGAAAGGGTAAATGTCAACAATAGCTCTATGTTGATAGTAGTTGATACAACTTTTGCATATTAGTATTTGATAGTCATACTAATATTTTGCAAAATAGTATGACTAGATGCTAGCATGAAGACACCTCTTCTAGGGGTTTTGGTTTGTTATTGCTACACTTTGTACCTTTGTAAAAGGTTCACTTTTGCGAGAAAAATTCATTTTGACAAGGATTTGACTTTTAGCTTTGACCTATTCACACAACACTTCATGGCCAATCACCTTTCCCGACTTCCAAACGTTGAAAAGGCCGATGCACCAGTCAACAATGATCTACCTAATGCATGTCTTTGTCAGACTGACGCCACTCAATTCCTTACAACTGGCAGATTAAAAGGACTGAATCAAGTAGCCAAAAGAAATTTTTTAATAAAAGTGGCAGCCTTTCAGCTCATCGTCGGTTCATTAAAAAAAAATTGATTCTGACGGAATAATACGCTGATGAGCTTATGAGTCTGAAATACGACCTATCATATCTCAGGCACATGAAGGCATTGGTGGCGATCACTTCTCTGTCGAAGCGACTGCTAAGATCATTCTCCGAGCGGGCTTATGGTGGCCATCATTGTTTTAGGATACATTTGCTATTATAAAAACATGTGACGTTTGCCAACGAGCCAAAAATACTACCAAAGTTGACTTCACACCACTTATCCCCATTATAGAAGACGAAGCTTTCCATAAGTGGGTTATAGACTTTGTTGGGCCCAGCAGCCCAGCAGCCAAAAACACTCAAGCCTGTTACATCCTTATTGCCACTAATTATCCCACTAAATGTGTTGAAGCTAGAGCAACAAAGGACACCAATGCAAAGACCGCCACGCGTTTTCTTTATGAACACATCAATACACGTTTTGGTTGTCCTATCGAGCTTGTTAGTGACAGAGGTTCACACTTTTTAAATGAAGTGGTTGATAATCTCTTGTGCCATTACCTTGTTCTCCATCGCAAAAGTACTCCGTACTACTCTTGATGTAATGGCCAAGCAGAATCCACTAACAAAACTATCTACAAGATTCTGACGAAGGTAGTTGAGAGAAGTGGATCAGATTGGGAAACCAATTTGTTCTCAGCTATCTTGGCATATCGTACCACTCCCAAGAAGGTCACTAGATGGGTTACACCCTTCCATCTTGTTTATGGTCAAGAGGTAGTAATGTTTGTTGAATTTTTAGTTCCTTCCTTGCGAGTAATGCAAACCTTCTCTACAGATCTATGTGAGAAAGTTGCGATCGAACAAGAGGTACAAAACAGACTATTTACGTTAGCTCAATTGTGCGAGACTCAACTTATATCGTATCATGCACAACTTGTTAACAAATGACGTAAAAAATCCTGGCATGATCGTCACCTACACGATAAAGACTTACATTTAGGTGATCAGGTGCTTCTTTACACTTCTAAAAAGCACCCTAGCAAATTGAAATTCAGAAGTAAAGGACCATATATAATCAATAAAATCTTCCCAAATGGAGCAGTCTAGTTAGAGACACTTGACGGAGTACTCCTAGACACTATCGTCAATGGCGTCTACGGCGGTACTATAAAGAGTTGTTTTTTGTTGACCCTATCTAAATACCACACTCTTCCTTTTGTAGATATTTTGTTCTGTTTTTCATTTCATTATTTTTGTATTTCTTGACTGCTTATGTTTGTAATTACTAAATTCTTTTCTCATCATACTATTTCATTGATGTCTTTTTTCATCACCAAGAGTGTTACAGGTCAACATCTTCTGATATAGCTTTACAGGTTTGATTTTAATTGTGGCATTCTCATGAGATTAAATGTGATACGAAAGATTGAATTGAGTATCATACCAGACATATTTTTGGAGCCCAAGCTTTGAAAATAGCAGTGGCAAGGAGACCAAGATCTACAATTGAGTCTGTGATTATTTACAATGAGAAAGATGAAGCTAATAACTAGAAGCCAACAAAATATACAAAAAATTCATGGTGTGGAGTTTAAAACAACTCCCAAAGGTCACTTTAGATGTGTTAGTACAACATGTTTATATGCATTCAAAAATAAAAGTACAAGATATCAATCCTCGTGATCATCGAAAATGGATATGCACTTTACTGCAATCATAGGTGTTTTTTTATTCAAGCTCTTCAGATTATGATTTAAGTTATTCAACATGTTTCTTCTTCCACATTTATATCCATCAAACATAAGTGAATGGGAGCCAGCACAATCACTTGCAAGAATATTGGATGTGATTCACTCTTATGTTGGAAAGTTGCAAGACAAAGGAAGAAGTCCAAAGGAGCTTGCAGATAGTGGTATATATTTTTATGAAGCTTCATATATACTACCAGCGAATGGGGGTTTCGGCCATCTTGAAGCAATTCCATTGCCAAGTTTTGATGAGTGGCCTACTCTTGACAATATTGTTTTTGAATCCTTCATATGCAAGCTACTCTTGGATGTTAGAAATGCCATGAAGATAAGTACGAGTTCAAAAATTGTTCGCCTAAGTTGGCTTCTCTCATTGCATATATTTGTTGATTTTTACTCAGGTGCAGGTGTTCGAAGGAAACCAACTTTATTTTTTAAAAACTCGTCAATGATCTTCCGTTATCATATCGAAAAACACACATTTGGCTATCAAATTTTCAAGAAAACTGATGGTACATGGATACCACTATAAAGATGCTTGCCTTTGCCATGAAATTGCTCACCGAGAAATGCTCGCCAAAAATCAGCTCCCGTGCTTAGGGATTCTTTCATTGGCGCGAGTTTTACTGTTGATGAATCAATGTCTGACGTTGAAACTAAATGCTTTTTTAAATTGACAGTGTACCATATAAACGACGATGTATATAGTACTTCAATGGATTTGTGTAATTTTTTTTACTATTGTGAGAATGAGGTGCTTTGTTTATTATCCGACGCAATTTTTGAATTCTCTGACATTATAGATTTTAAAGCCGGAATGGATTGCAATAATGAGGAAGGACTTCTAACGGGTGAAGAATGCTTGACGACATCTTTGTCAGATTTTGTTGAGCATGGACAAAGCATGCCATCTGAAGAATAATTCATGGCAATTCAGTCCCAGATGGAATTCCCTCGTCCATCCTTAATGCATTTCACAGATGACTCTTCTTCAGGTAATAATATAGATCATGCGGATCTGGTTGCAGCCAATGATGAAGGATGTGTAAGCGTTTTTACTTCAATGTGTTAGAATGTTGTTCTTTCTTGAATGTGAATGGTATATATTTTTAACTCCTATTTTCTTTTGCAGACTACACTTGTAATTGATGACTTTGTTGCACGTCAAGGTGGTCACGGACAACATTCTTTCTCATTCCACGAGAATAGTGGACTTGGCCACTATGAGGCATTTCCAAAAGAATGAGATTTGTATTGCTCATTCTAAGTTCAGCCTAGTTGCGGAGACACTCATAATGGCTTTATCTTATTATCTAGGAGGACATAAATTTGTTAAGACAAATAAGATCATTTTTGTCAAGAGATCTTATGTTTTGAACATTCTAGGTTTTACTGATGAGAATGTTCCTTTAAGGAGCTCTAATTATTCATTATACTCTACATATATTGAACTTAGTGGAAACATGGATAATGCACATCTATTAGATGTATACTCAAGTAGAGAATTCCTTCATGACAATACAGCCATTGAAGGAGATACAAAAACTGATGATAAAGAGTGAAAACTTTGTATAATGTATTTATACAGTCAGTACTTATACAGTTGGTACATATCATTTGACTATGATGCTCTTTTCTGTTGCTCCATGAAATTGCAAGCTTTTCTAAACTTGTCATAATATGAAGATTTGGTGATCTATCTAATTTGAACTCTTTAGTATAACTATCGAAACAATTGAATAATGTAGCTTCTTTTTTCATTGGTACTCCCATGTTTAGTGTTTCGATGGAATGTTGCTTGTGCTTGCCAATGTAATATCTCCATTCCTTGTAATGACCAAACACTCATGCTCCCGTAGGTATTGGCGAAGAATTATGTATGACCCCTAAGTATGTGTTGCATAACAGTAACATATAGAATTAGCAAAAGCAAAATTAAAATGAGTAATGATAGAAAATTAAGGAACATTCAAAGTAACTAACCATGTAATGTGTGATGATATCTGGCGACGACATCAACAAACTCCACACAAGTCTGTTGGATGATATGCTTTTCTGTATTTGTAAAAAAAAAATTCTTAAGATTTTAATCATACTGTATAATTTTTTCACACATCAATTTTTTGTAGTCTAGTTGTACCTCTCACCTCAAATTCCTGAGTTGCAGCAATGATCTCCTTCCAAACAGAGTGTGCAATACTGATGCTTTGCTTGTGTGGTTCGACAAAAATCTTCGTGCTTTTGCTCCTCCTATTATTGGCTTACATGGCAAATTTCCGGTCTTTCTTGAAAGCTTTTCATCTTTTTGTATTTTCAAATAACCCTTGTAGAGTCCTGCTTTTGATAGAACATCTTCTAATCTAGAGGTGGCTTGTTTTGATGATGATGCTAGCTTCGTATTCCAAGCAAATAATATATGAATATAAATAAGTTTCTCTATTATCTTCACCTTATATGTACATTTTTCAATGATATAAGCAAGCAATACAGATTTTCAGTTTGGTTCCAAATTTTTTCTTGTTATACATGTACTTCTTGTAACGTCTTTCGCCAGTTTCATGTACTAGTATATACATGAATTCTTAGATGTGGTTCCATGAGAAACATTATACATGCATTTCAAGGTTTTCAAATCACCTGCCAAATGCCACTCCACATTGAAATCTCCTTTTCCAGGTACATTGAGTTGTACACCATCCATATGCTCTTTGATAATCCGAGGATAAGATGTTCTGCAGAATATCCATGATAAAATATCATGATCCTCTCTCTTTCAGAATCTATCAACAAAAAATGTACCATTAGATTCAGAAGTCAACATAGCTAGTTAGTTTGATTAAAACTTCAATCACTTTTCATTACTGAATGAGCAAATATACCTGGAAAGCTGCCAACCACCAGATATCATTTTCTGACTGGACACTGAAGTTATAATCTCCTTAATCGATTGATTGTCCAAGTGCCCCGTTCATGAGAGTTATACTAACCCTCTCCATCTTTTGCCCTTAAACTATTTCTGACTCATCTAACTTAAGCACTATGATTATTTTAGCACTAACCTTTTCCATTGTGATTTCATAAAAAGCAATCATATATCTTAGTAACTAATTTACATCCACAAATAGGTTATTTCATGCATTATAGGAAACTGATCTTCCTTGAATTTGATTTGTCTCTTCAATATGAAATGGAGTGCCTATAATCTTATGCATTCCTATATTTAAGCTACTTCTCTCATGCTTTAAATGACATGATATTTTAGAGTACTAGGATCTTCAGGATACAAAGACCCAACTTTCCACAAATCCAAATTCTTCTTTCCTTCAATCCTATAACGTAGATGGTCCTCGGTAGCTATTGATGATCCTTTGACTCCTCTTTTCTGTATAGGTGCCAAGTCAATAGGAATGTCCAAATGGAGATGATACAAAGTCATCATTCTAAAAAGTACAAAACCAGTGGCAAGCTTCAAAGTACTCAGAATATAAATACTATAAAATATTTGAATGCAAATATATTCTTACCTGATGCAATATAATCCATTTCTGATGAAAGCTTCTATAATGGTGACCCCTTCCATATCCAAACATGGATATCACAAGATGGTGCTCATATTTTTAATTCATGAGGGAATACACATTGAAAATCATTTTTATAAAAGTTTTGCTAAAAACTAGAAGATAGCCAATTTAAGATGAGAGCTTTTGTAATGGTGATCCCCTCCTTATTCAAATATGGCGATGGCACTCATAATTTTGATTTTCACATCAAGATGACGCTCATATTGTGATTATACATTCAAAATCATATTTGTCAAATACGCAACCATAACAATAGTTGTTTTTCTTAACCATAACTGCGAATGGGCTGGTTAAAACATTAGGAGTGGTGCGGGCAAACAAATAGACAATATTGTTTATTTATTTAGACTTTTTTCTCTCATCCTATGTGACATTTCTTATAGGGTCTTTTTCTAGTTTGAAACTCCTCTAATGGTGGGTTTATCACCTAAAACCTCCAAAGAGTGGCCTATAAGAAAACAAGATTGTACCATAGATAAGGGAGCTTAAGGTACTACATCTTATTGGTAGCCAAAAGATAGTTGTCTTAGTTGAAGAGAACATGGAGAGCATGGAGGTGCGTAACGAGCACATCATCCACTTGAGAGTGCGGGTTTATATGAGCTCATCCTCACTATATACATAATTGCATGAGTGTGGGTTTATAAAAACTCTTCCTTCATTTTTTTGGTGTGGCTCAATTGGTTATTTTGACATCCAAAGTTTCTTTGGTCTCAAGTTCGAGCCTCCCCTTGGAAACCAAGAAGCATTTTTTTGGTGTCTAGGTACAAGTTTTGGCTTAGCGTTTTATTTACATTAAAAAATAGATTAGTGTTTCATTTCTATTATTGAGTTCTCATGTTGAAACACCAATGATGTTCCTTATTGCTAGTTCTATAACATATCATATGTTTTGACAAGTCAAGTCTTGCCATACATTTATTGTACCTAAAACATTGGGTTTCTAACAACCTATATTTTCTCAAAAAGTAAACTAGATAAACTCACAAAAAAAATATTTGCATAACGAAGATGCTCCACTATGGGCTAACATAAAATGAGATATCTTATTATTCTTTAAAATCATGGCATCCATCGCGCTACACCAAGTTTCGAACTTTGGAACATATTTATCCTTTGGATGGGCTTTTCTAATCCAAAAGTCTCCGTACCTCAATGAATATCAATGAGCTACATAATAAAGACAAGTCATCTACCACTTTATTACAACTACTAGACGTGTTATCAAGTTTTGGCCTTACCTAGGCGCCAGCCTACTTGATCTTTCCTCCAAGCTTCCTCTTCAAGTGTTGATGAAGATGGAGGAAAAGAAGACGGAGTACGAAACACGACTTTGGAAACAAAGGACATAAATTGGGGTTGCCAGGAGGCGAGTTTAAGAACAAAGGAGTCCAAGAACCGCTTGGAGCGTGGTGGGCGAAAGAAAGCTACAGACCAAAAGGGGTACCAAGCAAGTGTATACCAATGCCATGAGGAACAACACAAATGGCGAAGGAGGAGACGCATGGAAGAAATTTAAAGAATGAGGAGAAGATGGAAGTACGTGAAAGAAAAGTTACATCATAAAAAAGTTGGTGAGAGACAAGGCCCAAGGGGGAAGTGGACATGGGCGATTGAGTGAGAATAAGTATCGTTATGGAGGGCATGGGAAAGCGGTTTAATGACTATAGTGAATAACGATGAGGAAAGAGAACAATTTTGACGAATGCCACAGACAGGAGAGAAGGGAGCATAGAGGTAGCCATTAAGGAGTGGTTCAGAAGAGGAAGAAAAGTGTAATGCATAGATAAGAGTGCAGAAGGCTAGGGCACAACAACAACAAAAGATGTAATCCCAACTGATGCGGTCAAAAGCTTTGTCCAAATCTAGGGGGAGAATAATTCGAAGAGTAGAGGAAGAGGGAAGAGAATATGTCATAGCTTAGATGTTGAGAATAAGTCATAGCTTAGATGTTGAAAATGGAGTCCACAATGTTACATCCTTTGACAAAGTCGAATTGCTCGTCGAAAAAAATGAACCCAAGTTAACGAGACAAGCGCAAGGAAACATTTTAGAAATAACTAGTATGCATGCCCACGCCCGAGACCTCTTTTTTAATTGTTAAAGTTGGATTTTTGGGCAGCTGTGAGCTACCCAGAAACCCAAATTCTTTTAGTATATGTAGATTTTGTACGAGATGTTGACCATGCTCAAGGGGTGAAAGTCAGCTAGAGTGAGAGAATTTGGTTTTTTAGAGAAGAGATTGACTAGGCCTTCTGAAACACGGATCGTGAGGGCACTTAATGATCTTAACACTATCACCAACCTGCTTCGCCATTTTCTCTAGGCCAGCAAACACCCCTTGCTGGCCTCGTCAAACTTCACCCACCAAGTTCTTTAGTTTTGCTGGCTCGCTTCGTCTTAAGGAACACTTTGTCCTAAAAAGGTTGGATTCAACCATTTTTTAAACTCTACTCTCTTTCATTGGGCGACTACTAGATCTTTCTCTCCTCATGAGATTATTTGGACTTCTATGTTTACCTTATGCTTCCCCCTCCCTTTTCTCCTCACAGAAACTCTGTTTAGCTTTGACCAACAAAAGTCTTACTACCCTTCAACAACTCATCCCCATGTTCCCACTTGTCAGATTGTCCTGCAGTAGATATTCCCTCATCGACCTTCCCTCTTAGGTCATCAAAAATTTATGCTACAAATTTGCACCATTAATCCTTACTAAAGCTATGAGCAAATATTCGCTACAATTACAAATCTTAGTTGCTCCACCACCAATTAAAAGGTACCAAAACCAAGTAATCTAACATATGTGGTCGGTCCAGAAGTTCTAAAATGCTAATATACTATCCAAAATCAATCTTGTAAATGCAATTCCTCGATCTGGACTAATCAATATTGTAAATACGATTCCTCAATCTGGACTACTAGGTACTAACAAAACCAACTTCCCTCAGTTCAGATCACATTCAAAAACCTATCCTCTCCTTATGTCAAATTAACAAACCTTTTCAAAAAAAACTCTCATAAACAAGATTAACAGAAAGCCCTACTTTGTTAATAAAGAAGAATAAATCCACTTCAAATAAACACTCTCAAGAATTTTGATGGGGATTTAATCCATAAGTAATACTGTGAAGGTAGAGACTCAACTTACATAAGACAGCTTCAGGGACCAAGATGGGGCACCCAACTTGGTAGAAAGGAATCTTATTGCAAAAGAAACCTTAATACAAATAATAAGCATGAACAGCTGTTTAATTCTATTATCTTAGAATCCAGATTGAAACTAAATCAGGTAAGCCATAAAAAGCTCTAACTACCATCTCAGAAGGTACTACAATGCAATTGACGGATACATAAGAAGTGGGATATTATTCTACCAGTAGATGTCAAACTCTAGTATATTTTCCTAGATTCAGTCAATACATCTATGAAAATTTCATTATAGTAACCCACTAGCAAAGTTTCAAAACAAATCCTACTTGTTCCTCAAATTTCCAGATTATCATAATTTCATCATAAGAAATACTAGAAAAACCAGAGAATAAATTAAAGGCCAGACACTATGTCACTAACCCTCGTATAAACAAAACTTTGAGAAAACGTGAAATCCACAGCTCATGAGCTTGTGGACAGGAATGTATAAGAAGCTCAATATACAAATGCTTTGCAGTTGCGCATACAACTCAGTTGTTACATGTCCACAAAAGCAAACAAGCTCCTTAAATTCACATACTGAAGCGGTGCTCTGTATCATGTATCGTTATAAACCTTCTTATTAAAACTGCATGCTAATCAAATGACAACTATGAGTTTTCATTCTACCATCACCTTTTCATATGCTCTTTAGACTGACCTAAAACCTCAGCCTAAAACCCCTTGCCTTATTTTCCTATAGTCAAGCTACGTAATAAAACATTACATATGATGTGACATGGAGAATTGAGAATCGAAAACAGATCATATTGTTATACACAACATCTAAAATCTACGCAGAAAATGAAGCAAAGTTCTTTATTTTGAGCTGCACCTTACGTCCAAAACTCTGGAATTTATCACAGCCACAGTTCAAAACTGTTCCCTTTCTGTAAGTCCCTTTTGATTCAAGTCACAGTAATCTGAAACACTTACCCCCAACTGTCTTAGAGAGTTGGTGTCACCTCCCATTCCACAATCTATAGGATCTGCAGTGATTTCTCCATATATTTTTTCATCTATTTTATCATCACCTGATTGTGAGACATTTCTGTTATAGCCTCTACGTGTTCCGAAATCAGACCACTAACATCCTGCCCTTCCAGTTCTATCTCATTTTCTGGCAGTTCCAGAAGCCCGCCATTTTCTTCAGAATTTTCTCCAAAAAATCCCAGAAAGGGTTCCTCCGTTTCTTTATTGTAATCTTGTACAGAGGCTAGGAAGGCTTGTTCTTCATCTTTTATGTCTTCAGTACCATCTGTAGAATGTTCCTTATCTTCACTCTTTACTAAAGGACTCTCAATCACGGTTTCCTCCTTTTCATTCGAATCGTTATCAGCAACAGCTTTATCATCATCCTTTTCTCCAAGTTCTTCTACTGGAGCATCTTCGCGAGTCCCTTCTTCAACCTTCTCTACTTCCGCTTTGTCTACTGGAGTATCTTCATAAGTCCCTTCAACCTTTTCTACTTCCGTTTTGTCTACAAAGGTATCTTCAACCTTTTCTACATCCACTTTGTCTACAGAGGTATCTTCAGGAGTCTCTTCTTCAACCTTTTTTACTTCCACTTTGTTGACAGAGATATCTTCAGGAGTCTCTTCTTCAACCTTTTCTACCTCTGCTTTCTCAACCACAGGAGATTCAGTGACTACATTTTCCTCGCTTGCATCACCTCCTTTGTCACTTTCATTCTCGTTTGAGTGCGTATATGTCCTCCCTTCGGTCGATTCCTCTTCCTCGATTAATTCTTCATCATCTGCTGCTTCATCCATTTCTTTCATCTTCTCTAATGCAGATTGTTGGTCTTTTTTCTGTTTATCTGCAATAAGTAACTTCTTAGACCTTTTGGAGGGGGTCTGCTTTTCTTTGAATCCTTTCTCTGACTTGATCCTCTTCTTCTCTCCTGGATATTCACCCTCCACGACTTTATCCTCTGCATTTTTACTTCGTTTCTCTCTTTTTCTTTTTGGGGCATCCTTATCCTTCAACACTTTCTGTTTTGGCAAGGCAATACATATCGTGAAACAGAGAGTAGACCAGGTCTTTATACAAAATCACGTTATGTTTTTACAGTACATACTATACCGATTACAATTTTTAATGAAGCTTCTATACATGTTCAAAATACAGTAAACCAAGTATGAATCATGTCAATCATTCCTTGGAAAAGTCTGTGAACTTTCTTCAATGAACAGCATGGCAGAGCTTACTAAGCAAAAATTTTATAAAAAGCTCCAAAATTTATACATAGTGCCTTACATAACCATTTGCATTGCTCAGGAGAATTATTAGAGACAGCTACATGAATCTCTAGACTCTTCATCCAATTGAGGATGTGAATTATTTAAACAGCTTCTTGAAAGATAGATAATAGTTTCTGTCGTCTTTGTATTCTGAAACAGAAGCCTTGCAAACTGGCAAATATATACTGTGGCCCCTCAATATGGTGTTCTGTAACTGGTCACTGGAAGAGATCATAATAAAAGTCAAGTCATACTTGTAACATGAAACAAATGAGCTCATGAAAAGCCTGTAAAGTAAATGCTTTCAGACCGGTGGGGATGGAAGGATGCTGATTGCATAAGTAGGGCTAGTGCAGGCAGCCTGTACCCTCAGCTTTATGCATTCTTCTCTTCATTCACACCTAGAACCAGACTGCAAGTACTAAGCCTGCTTGTGTAGTCAGCATCCCCTATATCCACCCCTTCAGACAATATCTGAAAGTATTTACTTGAAACATAGCACATATAAATCAGAACTTTGATATTTAGAACAGCCTATTGAGGTAGGAGCAGCTGCACATAGTTGGGATTTTTTCAGTAACTAGTCATTCATACTTGTCACTGAAGGACACTTGGGAGCTCAATTTTCTTGTCACTGAAGGCCACTTGGGAGCTCAGGGAAAATTAGAGAAAGACACCAACCCATTCTATGAGATTTTACGACCACTCCCATTTAAGTCATATTATTATTAATGCATAAATGTATCAAAATCTAAATTATTTGATTTATTTTACCATTGATAGCATTTAAAATTTCAGTCAACCATAATGGGAACTACCAACAAATCAGTCAAAAGCCAGAGAGAGTTTGGCAAGCCCAAAAGAGGAATGAAATAGGACAAACCTTTTGGTAAGACTTTCCTGCTCCTTTTTTCCCTTTATCCCGCTCTTTACCTTTTGAAAGCTCTTCTGTTGACTTCTGCATTCACATTAAACATCAGCTTATGGTTAGAAAAGCACCATGCAGACCTAATACTTGTTGAGTAGCCGAGCAAAGCAAAAATTTCAGCACCAACAACGTTCACATTCACAAGGAAACTGTATAGTCACAATCATGGAGCACCAAGTAAAATCAGTGCTCTACCTGCTCCTGCTGCTCCTGCTCCTGGACAGAAGTGTCCCGTGTGATCTTAGGAGCTAAGAGGAACTGAAACCCCTCTTCAACAAGTTCTTCCTACAAACAGCAAAAAAGAGTTTTTTACTACTTCAGACTACCATCCAATACTATCAAGTCAATTGAAGGATGCTCAAATAATCACATTGATAGCTAAAGAAACACAACTCTAGCACTCAACATATCATGCTTTTAGCTAGTACTACCTTCTTACTCAAACTTTTGGATATTTGTATATCCAGTAAGTCAATAAGTTGATAAAGACCATCCCTTGTCAACCGTTCAAGCCTCTCTTTTACTTTCTTCTGCTCCTCCTCCTAACCAAAATCCATGTGTCTATGTAAGATTCCCAACATTTGAATGCTTTGTAGTTGTAGTGAAGGATGTTGCTTTTATCACAAAGGATATTAAAACTTGAAACTTCTTATCAACTCATGACTCCCGACATTACAAACCCGTTCCGACCCTTTTGGGCCGGAACATCTGTTTGTTCCATACAGTAAAAAGCAGGTATTATAGTGTCACCTACAACTATTAGTAGCTCAAGTATATATAACGTGGCTCAGATAGTGATTCTAGTTCAGATAGCGATTCTAGCTCAGATAGCGAATCCACACTTAAATCATAGCAATTCTAGCAAGTTTTAAACGACTGGTGAAAATACTGTATGGATTATTTTTCTTCACAGATGAAATACATATGCCTTGAAAACATGGAAGGCATGAATCCAAAAGGCAAGCAACTATTTCCTAGAAGCTAGCAGCATCTTCCTTATTCAGTGAGTTTCCTACTAATCTTGTCTGCCTCTTCTGCACCTGATCGTTAAATCAGAAATGCCAACTTTATATGACCATGTGAAGATAATAAGAGAAGCTACTTGAGCCACGTTATATATATCAGATCTAGAATCGCTATCTGATGCAAGCTATAGATATTGATTTCATTCCTTAATCTCGATTGCTTTTGTAAAAAGGCAAGTATTTAAAAAAAAAATTGGCCAAGTTCCAGAACGGAACGGACAACTATGCTCTCAACGTGGAGATCTGAACAGAATAATACTACATGAATTACAGCAATCAAAATTTGCCATTGGAAAGAAAGTCTTTTAAAGGGTAAGATACACCTTTCAAGAAGCTTCCAAAGACAAACTGACTTGCAAGGTCTACTAACCGTACTTGTCAGGTACAAAGAACAACTCAAATTAACCTTGAAAAAGAAAAAATATTACCAAATAAGTGAGAGAACAAACAATTTTGAAACTAAAAAACAATTAATGAAGACAAGGTCGTAAAATGTTTCATTAGCATATTTTAAGTAGGCCACCAATGGAAAAACAAATTGTTAGAAATTCTTGTGATCTGGGTCATATTTCTGTCACTGATCAGGTACCAAAAATTACTTTAATAAGCTTTAAAAATTCATAATGACAAGGAACTTGAAATTGTCCGGCTAAACTAGTAAGTATAAAGGCCAGCATTGTATTATCATCAAATCTACGGCTGATTTAAGCTGCTCAAAGTTACATTTTTATTCTTAGAAGCAGCAGCATCCACCAAAGAGAGCCAACAAATACTAGTTCAAAGAATCAGGTTAGCGGCCACACACCTTATTCTCACCCCATACATATCCAGAGAAGCTCAGAATATTGGACTTCATATAATTCACCTGATACACATCAGTCTCAAAAAGATCATACTTCCTTCCAGATGAATCACTATACTTAAAAGGAAATGTTGAGCATATTGCCATATAATGTAAGCAACAGCTACAGATACGAGCCAAAGCAAGATGAATGCTGAATCTGGAGGTAAGGTAAGCAAAAGCAGCATTCTTCGTAACAAGTGCAGCACCAAAAATAAGACGGAGAAGAAGACCTTGTAATCATGTTGAACTCTTGGTAAGAACGGCGGAAAACTTCAATTTTAGTATCAAAAAAGGAAATTTACATAATCAAGTTTTCAATCTCTTTACTGACTGAAACCGTTTTTTTTTTAAAACCCGAAAAAAGATGTGATAAATGACCCCGGTAGATATTCAATTTAGATACTCTAAAAAATATTCACATAAATCATCTTGACTAGCTGATAAAGGGCATTGGGATTCAACTTCAGACTACAAGATGTGGAATCTGACTTTAAACTACAGGGTGTGTGTTTCAACATGTAATACCTTAGTGCGCTTCCCATACAGCAATGTATGTAACAAAACCAAAATGCTGTTTGATTTGCTGATTTTACCAAGCTTATATACAACTGCAACAGAAGCTCACAAATTTCAGCTCCAATACCCAACTAAATAATGAACATATCTACCACAAATAAGTCGCAGTATTTTTTAGTATGATGAGTGAAAATTTTCGACTAATCCTACCTTTAAGTCTTCTACCACTCATCATGCAAAGCAAATAATTCTTTAATTTGCAAATGTCTACTTCCAAAATATCTCATAACTAAGTAGTAGATCACATACATACCATTAGGAATGTCCTTGAGGGCCATGCCACTACCCTGCCAAATGAACAGAGGTCCCAGTTAATATTAAGAAATCACACAAGCAATCACGAGGTGAAAAAAGTTCTATGCCCACTGAAAAATGTCTAGGAGAAATGATTGTCCAAAGTAAAGGCACAATATCCACATCAAATTTCTCGCTAGAAATGCAAGCAAACTTTACTAGCATTCTAGTATCCATCTACCCATACCTTCATGACTTTAACTTCTTTATCTGCTCTTGGACTCTCCTTTTCTGGGACAGATCCAAACCTCTCGATAGCTTTCCTAGCTCTAGCAGGCCTCTCTATGGTAGGAGGTGCTGAATCTCTCCATCTAGGCTTCTTCTTGCTCTCTTCCACTTTACTTTTCCCGTCATCTTCCTTGCTATGCTCCTCTGTCAAAATTTCTGAAACGGGTCTTCCTCTCCTCCTCTTCTTATCCGCATGCTGAATGGATTCCTGAAAATTTTCCTTCCGTTCATCCATTTTTTTTGCTTTTAAGTTCCTTCCACCCTGTCTTCTACTGCCTCGAGACCCGTCGCCCATAACTTTGGCAGTCTTCTATTGCCAGCAACCAATTCAATTCTGCGACTAATAAAGTATCATGTGATAAAAAGCTCAATATCCTACGGTCCTGAACAAGACAACTCGTGTCATAAGTCTATACAAAGTGCTGTATCCTTCATACACTCCCCTGCAATTCACAGCTAACAATAGATCTTCCTCCTTTCACCAAGAGCACAAGTAAAAGTGATCTATCTCGACACGACAGCCTCCCAATTTCTAAAATGAAGGCCGACTTCAATACAAAGTGACTTGGTAGCAATATGCTTAAGATGCTCAAACAACTATGCTATGATTATTCAGACTCTTAAAACTTAAACTATTTCGATTTTCTTAATTGCTACGGAAAATATTACGAAACAATATATATCTGCGCAAGCTTTCGGTCCCTTACCACGTCTGCAGAGTTAACACATTCGGTTTACTCGAACGCTGCAGCTAAATTTGATCAAAGCAACGAACCTCGTAAGTTTCCAAGACGTTACCAGAAACTTACCAAATTTACGACTTAGGCTATTTCAATTTACTCAAAAGGCTACAAAAAATCTTATCAAAGTTTCCAACTCCTTACAAACTCACATTGAGTGTAGTGAGCTGGTTTCAATCAAATTTACGTACATGTCTGCTCCGCTTTTCACAAAGCTCTAACAATCCCTGCTAATTCCCTCATTATCCTTGCTCGCCCGTGTAACATAAATAGTGTTTTCGAATAGCTCTTACAGCACGGATTGCTACTCTGATAATTCCTGTTGCTCTAATGATCCTTGCTCTCCTGTCTGAAACGAAAACCTTGTCAAAGCTCAATACTAAAAAAAACTGCAGGTGCGCAACGCAGCTATTTTCTGTCTCTTACCAATTGAACTGTGCTTGTTTCCGCAAAAGTCATCTAATTCTCGATGAATTCGTTGCTAGCCTGCGTCTCATGAAAGCTCTGATACTAGCTTACTGGGGCTGCAGAAAAAAGTTTTCCGTCTCTTACCAAGCTCATGCCCATAGACGCAAAGCTCTTCCGATCCTTCTGTTCTGATAATCCTTGCTCGCCTTTCAAAGACAAAAAGCTAACTACGGCTGCAGAATAGTGTTCTCCGTCTCTTACTTAACTCGTGTACATAATCGCAAATTTCTTATAATCCTTGCTGCTCTGATTATCCTTGCAGCCGTAGTAATCTTCCTCGACTTCCTAAAACGAAAATCTTAAGAAACCTAGATAATAACTATCTGCAGCTAATGCTAGACTCACATCAATACCAGGAAGGCTCTGGTAATCCTTTCTCGCCTGTCTATAACAAAATTCTTTAAAAAAAAGCTCAATTCTAACTAGCTGCAGCTGCACAGAAATGCTGTCTCTTATCAAATTCATGTACGTAATCGCAAAGCTCTTACACTCCTTGCTTGCCTATTAAACCAAAGCCTTAAAAAACTCAATAACGACTACCGACGTTTGCAAAATAATATTTTCCGTCTCTTACCAGACTCATGTAGGTAACCACAAGACTCTTATGATCCTTGCTCACATGTCTACTAACAAAAATCTTATGAAAACTCAGTGTCCACTGCAGCTGCAGAAGACTGAATCACCACTAACTGCCGCTACAAAATAATGCTTTTCGTCTCTTACCAAATTCATGAGCATAACGACAAAGATCCTAATGTCCTTGTTACTCTGATAATCCTTGCTCCTCTTCCAATAAAGATTAGTGATGAATGCTCAAAACTGACTAGCGGCAGCTGCAGAAGAACGTTTTCCGTCTCTTACCAAATTCGTATACAAAACCGTAAAAGATCTTCTGATCCTTTGCGGCTGTGATAATCCTTACACGTCCATCTACAACGACAACCTTAGCAAAGGCGCTCAATACTGAACACCTGCAACTGCACAACAAGGTTTTCTGTCTCTCACCAGATTCACGTACATACCTGTGCATGTTTTCGCATGAAAGCTCTCATAATACTTCCTGCTAATTTGGTGATCCTTGCAAGCCTGTCTATGACGCTAAACTCATCAAAGCTCAATACTGACTAAAAACTACAACTGCAGAACACTGTTTTAATTTCTGTCTGTTGCCAGGTTCATGTGCATACCGGTGCTTGAATTCGGAAAGCTCTTCAAATCCTTGCTGCTGCTTTGATGATCCTTCCCTGCCTGTCTACAACGGAGATCTGATCGAAGCTGCAGAGAAATTTTTTTGGTTCACTGTATCGATTTCTGTTCCGATCCTTTGCTTTTTTTCTGTAACAGATCAACAAAGGAGAAGATTAACACTGAAACAAGGAATCATGCGATCCTAATGACGCTAGATTACTTAGTCCCGAGCAATTGGATTTCTGCCAGGTGGCACCAGAGCCACGTGGACAACATCTAATGATTTATTCAACACGTGGCAAGATCTGAACGTTTATAGTGAGATCCAACGGTTCAGGGCTTCAAATCATGGCATGCTTTTAATAAACGAGGATTTCTGATACGGCTGTCCCAGCAAGTTGGGCAAGTGCGGCTTTACGGCACTATACGTTCTACTCGCCATCACTCCGATCTTTGCCACGTGTCACACTGCCACGTGCAGCTTTGTCAATGGCCGATCGTGAAAACACCATATCGTGTCATGAGGCGTGTTAAAGGCACGACAAGTTTCAGGCCCTACCGGCTGGATTCTCGCCACGTGTCATCACATTACACTTGTCGTCGACGTCGGTGGGCCTGTCCATACTAGGTAAGACCTCTGGGAGCTGAAGACAAACTTGCAGCTAATATAACAAGTGTTCCGCCAGTCCCCTTAGATATCAGCCACGTGGACAGAACAAGACGTGTTCAATATCGGATGGCGTATCTCTCACATCTGCACAGCTGTTGAAGATCGGACGGTGACAGGTTGACGAGGAAGTGCGACGCAAGAAGGAAAGCCAACGAGAGAGTCGGTGCATGCGAAATCCCTGACACCGGCCAACCACGTACTGACAAGTGGCTAACCCAGCGAGTGCCACATACACTTAGCATTTAAAATTTCTGTTTTATAGTGATTTATTAAGAAATGCTGAATGAATGTGATATGACGTGTCCAATGATGCCATCCCTTCAATCTTGATTCTTGTGCATGGACTTTGAAGGCTTCACCCTGAATCTTTAGACCTCAAAACTCTTTTTTTGGAGGGCCCCCCCTTTGGGGAGGGCTTCGACTCGAGTCGCGAGGGTCCCGAACAGGCTAGGGCTTGGGCCTTTAGGGTTTGGGCCTTTCGGTTACATAATGCCAAGTGTGAGCTTCTTCTTTTTTTATGTCTTTTTATGAAATTTGTTCGATAGTGAAACCTTTGACACTTTTTCCTGTGGATATTTAATGATCAGTTGTCACATAGCACATGGACCGTGGTGAAAGCCTTCTCTTGTAAGTTGTGATCAAGGCTTTAGTCTCGGGCCAAAGCTTCGACCGTACGCAAATATCCCTTTGGCTAGGGTGCATCTCAAGGAACTTTTTAGTAAAGTCATGTGATATTTGGCAACCAATCCTACAAACTTCTATGAAAAAACTCATCTAAGATTTTCACACCCCTCCCCCCTTTGTGTCAACCTTTCACATGTTGAGTGTCACATGTACATTTATCTATTATGGTTGTCTACATGAACCTTTCAATAGCATGTTGACACATAAGCCAATTTATTTGTGTAAAGTGCATTCAAATATGAAGGAAAACCAAGCACTTGGCATTATCGACATGTAGATAAACATCCCCCACACCCCATATGAGTTGGCTAAGACTGCTATTTATGACAATGAAAACTCAGGCCCTTAATTTATGCATGCCCAAGGAAAAGGAGATATCTAGGAGCCTATTGGCTCAAAAAGGCTTTGCCTATAAGGTGGAAACATTTTTTATGATAATAATATTGTGAAGTTAGCAAAACAAGAGAAGCCTTAACGATATGCCTCCCGACAAGGAAAGAATAGCTCATAAAGCCAATTGGGATTGCATTGTGGAAAGCACCTTGTAGACGATGCAGTGGAGCAATATTTAGCAAAGTGAAGTTGGGGACAAGTTGAGAGAGAGAGAGAGAGAGAGAGAGAGAGGTGGTGGAAGAATAGTGTTGTCATACTGGTTGATGAGTAACAAAGTGCACACATTGGTTGAATATGATACTAATGATGGGGTGATGTTGATGTGCATGGCCCTTTGGGGAGAGGTGGTGGAAGAATAATGTCGTTATACTAGTTGATGAGTAACAAAGTGCATACATTGGTTGAGTATGATAGTCGACAATATTGGGATGATGTTTATGCGTGTAGCCCTTTGGTAAGGACCACTAACAAATTGGAAGACATACCATTGGTAGAAAATTCTTCTTGTGACTGGAATAATAAGATCATGTGTGGCTCACATGCTAAAAGAGAAGAGGCATACACAAAGCTTAGGAATCACATCATAATAGAAAAAACTCTATTTTAACAAGATCAAACTCTATATTGCCATGTTTTAATTCAATGCAAGAATTGCCAAAAATATTCAAATATGTTATTACCCTTCACCCTAGTTTGGTAAATCAATTCAAGTATTATTCTTTCTTGCAACAATCTATAATTATGTTAAGGCAGGTAACATGAAAATAGTGGTCACGTTAGCATTGTCTCGAACCCTACTTGCTACATTCTTTGCATATGGGACACTTGTGGTCTCGGTCTCCTCCTCATTATGCAATGTTTATTTGTGCATAAAATTGATAATATTATGTAATTGGAGTAATGCTCGTTATAAAAATGTCAACCGCCTCATCGACAAGCTTCTCACTAGCTTGGAGGTTATTAGAGAGTTGTGTGATTTTCATTGGTGAACACATAATGTGAATGTTTTTAGAGCTTGGTTTCTCAAAAGAAAATAAAATTCCTTCTTGTTCGTGAAAATAAATATTTTGAATATTGTTTTATTTAATGATCTAGCCTTCATGAGAAACAACTTACTTGATACTTGGAATAGCTTATACGTCCTCTTTATTTTTTGAGTAGTAGTGTTTGTTAAGCACAATTCTCACCACCCTTCATAAAAGCTTTCAAAAAACCATTGCATGGAAGCTTAATTTGCTTCTGTGTAACTTTATTCAAATGGAAGAAATTCATCTCATATTCAAAGGAACTATGTTTACAACCTATCATTTGCACTGGCCGACTTGCAACCTTTTGGGTTCTCAAGAGGACCCAATGTTGTCACGAGGACACTTAAAAAAATTGAGCAGACAACGTATTTCAAATTCATTGACCCATCTGTGGCCAAGTGGAAAAACAAGGCCGAGTATCGAGTCGAAGCAATCAATGACACCCCCAACTACAAGCGGCATGTGTGTACTTGACAAAGTGCACACAACGACCACAAACCAAGTTGCAGAGGGTACCCATGTCCATGTTTCACATGGTGGCAGATTCACGACTGCATGCCTAGAACCTCTATGATTGGGCACAGTTTGTTTCGAACTGTCTTCATGAGTGCATTAAGAAGATTTTATTTTGGGGCTTCCAAAAGAATTTCAGCTAGAAGTGCGGCGTGACCAACTGCGGACAATCGAGGATGCGATTTGCTTTGCGAAAATCTTCGATGACACCCATTTTGCTTCTGGCAGACACCGGTTCCCAAGGCGGGAAAAAACGCGTCAAATTGGATCGCGCAGACTATGACAAGGCGAGAGCCGGCGGGTTCTGCTTCTCCTGATGGAGAAGAGGCATCTTTCAAAGGATTGCCCAAAGAAAAAGCAAAAGAAATCTGGTGGGCAACCTAAATCTTTTAAAGTGCCAGGTAATTCTTGTATTTCTTTTGTTGATTTATCCTTTAAGGATGGCACTAGTTGCAAGAATTATTGTTTTAATACAGTTGTTTTTGGCCCGCACGATCTCATTCGTATGAATGGAATCGTAGGACGCCAAGCTGTGACTGTTCTTTTTTATGATGGTTCCACACATAACTTTATAAATGCTCAACTGGTGCAGAAGCTCAGGGCGGCCACCACGCCAAGTAATCACTTGTACGTGGTGAAAATGGCGTCGGGGGAAGATCAACAAGCATGGGATCAGCTTGTTCCTCAGCTGCCACTTCAAGTTCAAGATTATGTTGAACCGCTAGATTTTCATATTATAAACTTGGATAGCGTAGACATAATCTTAGGAAAAGAATGGTTTTATTCTAAAAACGAGTCTTTAAAAAAGGATTATGTTACTCATAGTATTTCCTTTTTGCATAAGGGCTCGTTGGTTGAGCTAAAAGGCAATGTAAATAGGCCTTTTGATCCTTTGGTTTTTGCTTTAGAAGTTGTAGAATATTTAAAAGATTCTAGTAATAAAGTTTATCTTCGCATTTGCCTTTGAATGTGCCTGTAAATAATCCCTTAAGTGTTAATTTACCTGAAGGAATAATATTCAACAAACTTAGGCAAGAATATAGCGATGTTTTTCCTGATAAACTCCCTGATGGCCTACCTCCCCAGAGGAGTGCGGACCATCAAATAGAGTTGCTTCCTGGAAGCCAACCTGTATCTCTTTTTCCATACAGGGTTAGCATCAAGGAAGAGGATGAAATTTCTAAGCAGTTACAAGAACTCCTTAGGATGGGCCATATTCGGCCTAGTAAGTCCCCTTGGGGAGCACCAATCCTTTTAGTTAGTAAAAAGGATGGCGACACACGTTTGTGTGGTGACTTTAGAAAGTTAAATGACTTAAACATCAAGAACAGATATCCCTTACCTAGGATGGATGATCTTATGGATCGTCTCAATGGAGCTAAGTATTTCTCCAAGATTGATCTTAGATCAAGTTACCATCAGATAAGGATTAGGAACGAAGATGTTCCTAAGACTGGATTTCGATCCAGGTATGGCCATTTTGAGTTTTTGGTGTTACCTTTTGGACTCACAAATGCGCCTGCCACTTTCCAGTAGATGATGAACGATATTTTTCGTCCATATCTGGGAAAGTTTGTGGTGGTGTATTTGGACAACATATTAATTTATAGTCAGACCCTCGAGGAGCATGAGGAGCATCTTCGTATTGTCTTAGATCATCTTAAGGCAAGAAAAGCTCTATGCTAAGGAGTCAAAATGTGAGTTCTTCCAGACTAAACTCAAATACATGGGCCATGTCATATCGGATAAAGGTCTTGAAATCGATTATGACAAAGTCCGTAAGGTACGAGAATGGCCGAGACCTCTGACAATTCGAGATGTGAATCCTTTTTGGGCTTCACAGGATTCTTTCACATGTTCATTATGAACTATGCTTTAACAGCATTGCCCTTGACGAACATTCTTAAGGGGGTGAAGAAAAAATGTAATCGCAGAAAAAGTCCATTGATAACATGGACGGATGAAATGAATGAGAGTTTTGAGACTCTCAAGCATTGTATTTTTACGGCTCCAATTTGACACATTGTCAATCCACCCACATTAATTACCACGCCAATGCCAACAACATCACCAACAGCACAAGATTTGAGGGGGGAAGGAGTGGGGATATCCAGTCCCTAGGACACAGAAGCGACTCAGCAACCACAACCACAGGCCCAGCAAGTCCACACATTGAACACATCGCAATATTTTGATGCTGCAGACCTGATGGAAATAAGCGACGATGAGCCAGAAAAGGTGGAGCAACCAGGAAGAAGTCTGACCCCTCCACTAACCACCACCACCACAATAATTACTAACATCATCCCTCCACTCCCTTCACCTCCACCTCCATCTTCAGCACTGACACAATGTTTATTTTTTTGTTTAGCCTCACCATCCCACACTCCAGATCACTACCCAACTCTCACTAACCCTAAAAAGCTCACTAAAGCAGCAAGCGCTCGATGATAGGCCTATCCGAAATGAGCTACCACATGCATTGGTTGGTGAGCCAGTATCAAGTGCTCAAGAGCAAGGTCCAACATCAAGACCAAGAAATTGTGCGATATCAAAGGCTGGCCAAAGAAAAAGTGGAAGAGACAATGGAAACTAGATCCGTGATGGCCAGGAAGAAATCCACTTTGGAAGAGGTCCAACAACAACTGAAGCACCAGATGATCCAAATCGACCAAGTACAAGACGGATCATCGGGTGCAATGACAGTCGATGCTCCTCTAGTCAAGCCCGAGGACATTCAATTCCAAGCCCCACAGGCCTCAGCCATCTGGATGGAGAAATACGTGTGGCTAATCCAAGAACGAGAAGCCGAAAAGAAAAATTTTCAAAACATTGTGGCCAAACAAGAGAAGATCATCCTAGAGTCCCAGAAGTAGCTGGAATAAGCCATGAAGGCCCTGCAACAAGTCTTGGACAAGATGAACCAATTATGGGACACGACATGCAAGCCCCAAGCAGGTGCTCAAGTAACGAAGCCACGGGACGATGATGGGAATGATGGAGCAGGGAATCAAGACGGCAAATCCACCCTTCAAACGGTAGCTCGGGATCAGGTGGCCAGAGAGCCGAAGCTGCTTCCAGAACTTTTTACCGACCCCCTCCCACTTTCAACCTCTCCTCCTACTCTGCTTTCAACTTTTTCGAAACATTCATTCCAACTTACTCGATTCTTTTATCTTCCCTCTCTCCATCGCCTCCTAGCAAAATAATGGGCCCATCAAAAGGCCCAGCTGACACCTACAAAGCCCGACGGGACGAGTTCCTCCAACAACTCCACTCCCCTGGTGCGGCATATAACTTGCTGATCCCACCTCTTCCTAAACCTATCACCCCCGCACCCCTCTCTCCAGATCATTCCATCCCTGACCTTCCAGAAACTAACACGGACATTGAAGGAGATGATGACTTCTTGGCAGATCAACCAGAGATAAGAAGGTTCTCGCCCAGGCAAGACACGAGCGCAACTGAGCCGTCAACAAGTGAGCGAGCAAAAGAGAAACATACGGGCACCAAGCAGACGGCACGACGACGAGGCGAGCAGGACTTGCAAGAAGTTCTCAAGAGGGCTAGTATGTAGCGGCCAATTGAGAGACTTTCAATTTTAAAGAATAAGTTTTGCGAGCAATAAGCACCTGGTTTTACTGAAGCGAACTAAGATCCACGCTTTTTCAAGTGCCAAGTGGAAGACATCACCGGTGTTGCAGTGGGTCCTGCAACAGATTAGGGGTGGATAATGTTAGTAGATTTCAGAGAATCTCTAGATGTCGAGCCAAGCTGAAGACACAAGTTGTCTCTCACCCATGACCGAGGAGGTCTCAGAAGGAGGAGAGCAGAAGAAGCTGAGAGCCGAGCATGAGAGCCGAGGAAGTACTAGCTAGGAAGACAGTGAGTTACCTATGTGAGCCTACATGGTGTATCCCAAAGAAGGAATGACCATGTAGGAGCTAGTCATATTTCCTAGGCTTTGTAAATAAATGTAGACCCCCCCTTAAATTAGTTAGAGTGAGCCACCTTTTGATGGTGACCTTTAGTGGAAGGGAAAATTTCAGATGTAATTTTTAATTCGGTGGAATTGCCACTTGGGCTCCGCATGGGCAGCCTTCTTGCTTATTTAACGGCTGCCCTCTCTTGTGAGGGAGCTTTTGAATGTATTGTCAAGTTCTCTTGAGCAAATAAAGAGGATCCTCCACAAGTTCTTGATGATTGCTAAGCTCCTTGTTCATGGCAATGTTCTTGAGTGAAATTTCTATGAGCATGCTTGAATTCCTTGCATTGTGGATTAACTAGTTTGTTGTTTCCTAGTTTCTTGCTTAGTTGTGGATTAGAATTCACTTCTTGTTTATGGAATAAGGTAGAAATCAGCATTCAAGTAAACTAAATAGGCTGGAATAGTGGTGTAGATCTTGCATACTCTCTTACTTTCCAGTTTTTTATTGTTCTTGGACATTCTAAGCATCAAGAAATGAGTGTTTCTTGATTCTTGGACTGTCAAATGCTGTTAGGAATCTAGTTTCTTGTTTTTTAGTTTCTTGTTCCTTGTTCAGTAGTTAATCTTGTTCTTGATTGATTTTTGATTCAGTAGATAGCGGTAGGTCTGCTCGTTGTTCCAAAACGTTGATCCTCTTGAGCTAAATATGGTTACATGGTCGGTTTTTGCATGTAGCTGAGCATCGGAACTGTGTCTCCCACTGACAGGCTGGTAAATACTTGTTGAAAACTGAGTAGCACTTCTGCTTGTAATTGTTCTAATAAGAAGAAGAGCCATAAAGAACCGTAACTAAAAAAGAGGTAAAGAAAACCCAAGAACCGTGTTCACTGTGAACAATCGCAGTTTGCAAAATTTGCAACACTTGCACCTTTGCATTCTTGGCCCATATGTTTGTGACGAGATTTGCGACACTTTTTACATTTCATTCAACTGACACTTTTTTATCAATCCATCACCTTCAAAAAATGTGCAAAAAAGGTGACACCTTCGCTACATTTGTTTTTTTTGTTGCATTTTTTACAAAAATGTCGACACCTTCACTTCATTATTGTCACTATATTCCTTGCAAAAAACTCGACACCATTTTAGAATATGGTATGTTAAAGTAGATCCACCATTTTTGGGAGCATGAAAATTTGCGACACTCCAACCTTTGCATTTTTCAAAATTTGCCTTCGTTCCAACTTTGACTTTCGGGAAATTTACGAAAAAATATAATATTTCGCTAGCATGTTGCATATCATTTTGTTATGTACCTTTGTTTTCATCATGTTTTCATGTCAACAACATATTGGAAATATGTGAAAAACCCGACACCTTCGCATTTTTTGCCGATACATTTTTTGCCCATATATTTTTCGCTCATACATTTTTTTGCCATACATTTTAACGAAAAAGACGACAGTCTTCGCTACTAATATTGTATACATTGTTTCATAGATTGTGTATATTATTTATTTTTGCAATTCAATACACACAAATATTAAGCTGAACATATGCGAACTGAGCGAAGCATTTGTGTATTTTGTTTATATTTCATTTATTTATTTATTTTTGGTTTTAAGGACTAAGTACTTTATTGTTGAGTCTGTACCTTCAAAATGAAGGACACGCTTTCATTAAATATTTGTCTAATCTGTCGAAATCAGAGAGCAAGAGTAATGGAAAAGAGGTGACGCACCCAAAACCAGTCTTACCGATTTTGCAACCATTAGCTATACGAGCACGGATTGAAGGACTTCTTGAATTCGATCCATCAGTAATTCTTACAGATGATGAGCTGATACGAAATCTGAGTGAGACAAAGAAAGGACATGTTTTCACTATTGTCCGAAATCAAGAGATCATTATTACAGAAGGATTTTACTGTCATGCCTTAGATTTGCCTATGGACTAGGCAGTATGCCTGTTACAAAGCCCAACTTCATCATTGAGAGCAGAGTTTTTCAGGAAGAAGCTTATCTTGAGAAAAGGGGATATTAGCTCTCTTATATCAGAGACCCCAATCTGAAAAGTTTCGTGCGAGTTGCTCTTGCTTCCATATTCTTACCAGAGCAAGAGTATACCATTTCCAATACGAATATGGGATACCTGCTGAGAGCCTTGAACGGAGAACCCATTTCCTTCGGACATGTTGCTTTTAAGCAATTCTGTAAATTAGTAAAGATTAATCAGTTTTTTCAAGCTTGGTTTGCAGTTTGGTATTTTGTGTATGCATGTCGGTGTGTTAACTGTGCAGGAAGATATCAGAATTGCACCGGTGATGCCAGAGTTAGCCCCTTCAATTGAGGCTGATTCACAAATGATAGTATCAAAAGCAACCGCCACAGAGATGGCATCATCATCATCAAGCCAACACCAAGGGAGCTCGGTGAGGATGTCCTCTTTGTCATCACAATATAAGCCGCTTTCTAGTGCATAAAAGCCGAGAAGTTGAAGACGAAGAAGAAACAGAGATTGTTGCTGAGCAGAGACAGAGTCAAGAAGATATCCATCAAGAGCCTGCAAAGAAAAAACAAATTTTTAATATTCAGCATGAAAGTGAAAGTGATGCCGAGGCACCAATTCTTGATGAAGAATTGTATTTGAAGACTTTTGGAACATTGCTATCAGACACACAGACAGCCATTCAACATTTTGTCAGCCTAGAGAAAGTCTCAAGGAAGCTCGAAGTAAAATATGATTTCATTCAAGCAGACCTAATCCAGAAGAATGTAGAGCTGGAAGAGATCAAGACTGAGCTGACACACAAGAGTAAAGAGCCTGAAGCAGCTCAAGCGGAGCTGATCAAGAAAGATATAGCCCTTGAAGAAGCAAGAGGTAGACAAGATATTACGTTGGAGGTACTTGAAGCAATTCAGGAGCAGTCCAATGTTTTCGAAAATGAAAATATATTGCTCAAACAGCAAATCCAGATCCTGCAGGCTTCTTTGTAGGAGGAAAGACATGTACGAGCTACTTTGAAGAGTAGTAACGAGGAGCTGAGCGAAAAACTCAACGATGCCATTACCAACAAGGA
>MU835274.1:0-35000 GCA_029204225.1 Diphasiastrum complanatum | reverse complement strand
GAGAGAGAGAGAGAGAGAGAGAGAGAGAGAGAGAGAGAGAGATGGAGATAGAGAGAAGAGACACTTTTGCACACAAATGAAGGGAAAGTACTGATCAATAGCAAAGCCAGACTAGTTTCGCTCGTGAGAGCTCATCAGTGGCGCTAAGGAAGAGGTGGACAGACCCCACACTCTCCAAAAAGTACTAACTACAAGTGAGAGCAAAAGTGAGCCAAGGTATGGCTTTTATACTAGAAAAAATGGAATAATCCCTGAGCATATGCTTCCAAGGGTCCAAAGTGCTAGTAGGCTAAAGTGCAGGTAGGGCTAAAGTGCTAGTAGGCTAAAGTGCAAGTAGGGCTAAAAATGACCGTTTGGGCTTAAAAAGTGACCGACGGAAATAACCGTTAGGTCGAATGTAGCCGACGGAGCATGAGAAGCACAAACTGCAGAAATAGCTAATTTTTTCAAATTTTTTCTAAGACTAGCAGTACCAACCAATGCCGATGATGCAGAAAAAACTGCTAAAAATAGGCATGGGGCAAAAATAGCTAAACTACCTGAAAAAGCAGTAAAACCCCGAGCTAATGCTTAAAGGGGTGAAGATTACAATGGAAAGAGTAAAACCCTGAGCAAATGCTTCGAAGGGTGAACAATACATAGTAAAACCTCGAGCCAATGCTCCGAGGGTGAGGAAGTACATCAGTGAAATCTACTGTGAACCAAGTAACCCTGTAAGTTACGAGCCCGGAGCCAACAGATGATAGGCCGTCCGAAAAGTGTCGATAACTGCGGATCTTTCAGGAATGCGTCCGAGAGTTTAGGGTTTAGGAATGCCCCAAGGTTTAGAGCCTGAGTAAAAGGAGAGTGCTCAAGCTTCAGCACCAGGGGGGTCCGCCGAACTCTAGGAGGACCAGGAAGACATGCATCGAGAAGAGTAGATCTATCACTGTATGAAGCAGCAGCAGCAAAGCAAAGCAGGATGAAAGCTCTGGGATAGCCACGAGCACGCAAGCGTTGATAAAAGCTGTGTCGAAGAGCAAGAAACCCATCCAAGGTACTTTCTCTGAGAATATAACGCTGAAGCTCGCCAAGAATGAAAGCACGCTTCTGGTGACGCGGGTGGCAGGAAGACCAAGGTAAATACTGATACCTGTTAAGGCTCTTCTGATGACAACTGGAAGAAAGGATACCAGAAGAGCGAAAAGCAGCATCCTTCGAAAAACAAATGTCGAGGATATCTATACTGAAGTCCGAAATCTGCCAGTGTATATGAATGGAGTCCACCAAGGAATCATACCTAGAGAGCCAATGCTCAAGAGAAGTGCGAGAACCCTGCCAGATACCAAAACCATCGTCGATGAAGCGCCTGAAGTAGATAGGCCAGGAGGAAGGGGTCGAAGAAACTGCCAAATCATGCTCCAAACTGCAAAGGAAGAGACAAGTGTAGACAATTGCAAAGCTGGTACCCATAGCTGTACCTCTGACCTGAAGCCAAAAATCTGCATCAAGGACTAAAGAGGCAAGATTGAGAACAAGTCTTTCCAAAGGAACTTGGGACCACAACGGTCCTTGTGGAGGCTATGACAAGAGCAATGGGAGAGCTCCCTCAATGTAGACTATATATACTGCCTATGACCTCTATTGCTGCTATGGTACTAGGCTACCTATGCATAGAGGTAGCGTGACCTCTGCTGCCTCTAGGCCTATTGCGATTGTCTTCCAATGTACTAAATGTTTTTCTATACAAATCATCTACCTCCTATGTTGTAGATGGTGTTTGCGCACTGTCTATCCACTATTGCATGTTGGGCCCTATTTGTTTACAATATCTACTAGCGTAGACAATATTTGCGCATGCAGATAGTGTCTACACATACTATCTAGATCTGCACACTATTTGCATGTGCATCATCTATGGTTGTTTTCAATTTTTCCATGTCATAAACATTGTAGCAGGTGGCATCTCCCCTTTGTTGTAAGCGTAGATGATGTTTCTTTTTGCACATTGTTTCGAAATTGTGAAATGTGGGCAATGCACATTCCTTTTCGAGACACTGCTACAATCTATGACATGTGGGTTTGATATTTTTCTTTTATCGCTATTCTCCAATCTTTTCCAACATGAACTTGAACTCTTTGTAGCTTGAGCAATAGAATTGCACAAAAGCTCTACTATTATGCCTCAGTTTGCTACATAGTCCCTTAGGTCGCTATGTACTATTTTGGCTCCATACACTCTTTATGCATCACTAATTTGCGCACATCATATTCACACTTTGTTTATTAGAAGCGCTTACACTTTGTTGCGCTACTCTTTCCTAGCAAGTTTCTACCCTAATTGTGTGCATTGAATCGCTACGCATTGCTCCTGAGTTGTTTGCATACATCACCTATGCTCTATGCACACGCTCTCATGTGCCTACATCCTACATTGCACATATGCTATCCGTGCTAGCTACAATTGTTATCCTGGGAGCATAGAACAAGCAAACGACACACATCCATGGGTTCTAGGAGGCAATGATGGCAATGGTGCACCAAATCAAAGAGGAAATTTATAACTAGGTCAAAAATTACGGTTCAAGTGGTTCCCTCTGTAGTATCAGCACACTAAGGGGCTTGAGCCCTGTATGGAATGTCTTTATCCTATTAGGTTCTAGTTTCCTTTAAGAAAATTCACATTTGTTGCTAGGGTTTGCATGTTTTCGCTCATAACATCCATATATGCTTTCAACATGGATTGGATATTGCCTATCTCTTCATTGGAGCTGGTGCTCTCAAAGCCTCTATCTGGCATCTGTCCTTGGAGCCTTCGAACATCCTGGATTTGTGTGCTTCTACCCTATCAGGGTTCAACCACCTATATGGGCTGGGGTTCCACTATGTCTGATAAAACTACAACTGTGATTAGGTCTCCTCTTCATGTCTCAGGTCTCAATTTCAAATTGTTCACTGCTTGTGATAAATGAGATGTATGGGCAACCACAATCGCCTTGTCTACTTCCTTAGCCAATGTCTGGGGTTTACTTTGATGTACAATCATCTATATGTCATCTTTGAGGACCCTAAAAAAAAAGGTCAACAGTAACAGGGGTGGTAGTGGCACAATGGGCTCCAATTGGCGTGACAACGTTGTGAATGGCACCAATGTTGTCTAATACTCTTGGTGTTCCCTTGTTGTAGGGATGCCAGGGTGAACAGTACTAGGCCATCGGCCACCATCAATGGATGCATTATGATCTTGTTTTTGTTATCAGAATGTTTGTTGTTTTAACAACACAATTTAAGTAACTCATATATAGTTCTTGTTTCTTTTAATGTCAAAGTTTGTGTAATCTAGTATCAAGAACAAAACATATACTACAAAATTAACATTGAAATTTAACAAACCATTTATTTAAATGAAATCACAAAATCCCCATGTAAAGATTGACCACATACCTCATTTGATTGTGTTCATCAAAACTCCTTTCTTTCCAAAAACCATCATCCTTTTTATTCTACAAATCAATCAATAAAAGGCAAATCATTAAATACAATCAATAACTATCTTTTTTTTTTTTTGATGTGTAAGTTTATCTAATCTAGTCTTAAGATCAAAACATATTGTACAAAACTCACATCGATTCAATCACCACATAATAAGGAAATGGAGAGTCATTGCTCCCTGCAAGGAGAGAATTTTTTCTCACTTCGGTCTATTAGAGTATTGGAATTTCAATCTTGTAAATGTTTTTTTACAACATTATTCTATTGTGATGAACGATTTGAGATTGTTTGAACGAATGTTGGATTGTTTGAATCTTTTATAGAAATCAACAACGAGCTGTAGATATGAGAAAAATATTTTTGATGTCGCATTAAGCAAGCTTGACCAAGTGCTCAAAAAAAAAGTAGAGGCAATCATACCAAATGCCATAGTTGGTGGCAAGCTCAAAACATGATAAACTATATAGGTGAATAAGAGAGAAATGATGATGTCATTGACTACATTGAGTAAAAGCACATCTACATGAGAGTGGGATCTTGATTCATGAACAACATCTCATTGGTATGAATGGTCTTTTAATGTGGATCAAAAGAATGGAAAGGTGTGACTTGGAAACAACAATACATAGTGAATTGAAGGATTAAGCAACATCAAAGTTCAACATGCATCAAGTTTAAGGGGTAACATCAAGGATAAATTGTTGGTTCCTAACTTGGCAAATAAGCTGTTATGTGTCAGTTGCTTAATTGTTTTGAACTATAAAGTGGAGTTTTATAAAGACAAAATTTTGTCAAAGATTTGAAGAATAACTGAGTGTAGTAGCTTAAGGCACATGTTCAAATAACAAACTCTATGTGTTCGAGACTACAATGGAACAATTTGCTAACACAAGTAGGGATGATGATCCAAAATATTGGGCACTAGTGGAGTGTGCCATGTATGACACCATCTTCGATGCCTAATTGCAAATTTTCAATAATAACCATATGGGTCTAGTGGCCATTTTTAATAACCTTGTTCGTTGACAAATGGGTAGTCGGCACCATCCAAAAAGGATCCCAAGATAGTTGTTGTTGATTTTGATCCTCATAGATAGGTGCAGCTGCTAGCAATGACATTGTTAAAGCTAATGACAAGGTTATAGATTTTTTTTTTGACGTGAATTTTAAAATTTTGTAACTTGCTCAATACTTAACGAAATGAAAAAAAGATTATATCTTCTGAAAGAGCTTTCAATGATCTACAACTATCCTTATTCAGAGCAAATTATAGAAAATAGAAAGTTGGGCAAAAAATGAGTCAAACAAGGTCGAAAATCAATTTTTTTTTTGAAATTCCTGGTTTTGAATTATGACAAGTTTACAGAATTTTGTTGCCAAATTCGAAAGTTTGTAACTTGCTCAATACTTAATGAAATAAAAAATAAATAAATGTCCAAAAAGTCCTTTCAATGATCTACAAGTCTATCTATTCAGATCAAATTACAAAGATCAGAAAGTTAGACAAAAAATAAATCGAGTAGGACAAAAAATTAAAAAAACATAAAATGCAGTCCCCACTCATTTTTTGATTGTTTTTGGATATAAATCTCACAAATCACATCCATGATGCAAAGCTGACCCTAGCATGCTAGAACCAAGATGCCTAAACGCATTCTAACAACCATCCAAGCATCATAAACATGCTGAAAATGAAAAATTGGCGTTACTCCTCAGCAAAGATGCCAAAATTGTAGCGAGTTAACCTTAACCACCAAGATCAAGCTTACTCACACACACACACACACACACACACACACACACACACACACACACAAAGCATAACAAGATTCAATCCCAACAATTAGCAAATCCAAATAACATAAAGATTTCAAGAAAGCATGAGAGGTGGAGCAAGGAGAAGAGCAAGGACATCCAATCGACAAATCAATAAAGGTTCCACTGTGAAAGAATTCAGATCATTGATGATCCAAATCCATAAACTGATCTTGGGTTAGAAAGAGAACAAATCAGTAATCCTACCAATGTAGAAAAATCAGCATCTACTCTATGAATGAGATGCAAACTCTAATAGACCTTGATCATACATGAACCAAATCATAAAGTATTGTTGTTGTCTATGTACAAAACCAACAAGGTACTGTATTTCACGTGTGGATCCAAAAATAGCAAATATATATCATTATACACATAGAATTGCAAGCAATCACAAATATAGTGCACCAATAGATTGTAGAACCCAAGAGAACCATGAAATGAGATAGAGAAGAGAGAAGATTTGCTTCTCCATTTGTTACATCCTTTTATAACAAGTCCAAAACCTATTTGTCCACTTGGCTTTCCCTCCAAAATGTAAACCCTGCTATTTTTGGGTCTAGATTCAATGTACCCAACATTCAAATTTGAATCTACTCAAACTCGACTTCTAACTTTCCCACTAAGTCTAATATAAAGTTGGCCTCAATTTGTCAAATATAGAAATGTAGCAAATATGACTAAACTAGTTGAATCTTTCACACCCCCTCTTCAACTAGTTTTAGCAAGGACTTTGATAATACTCCAAGTGATGTCCTATGCTTCATGAACAAGTCCTTTCGGTGACAATATTAGCTACACATTTCCTAAAGGACACATGTTGAAGCTCCACCTCCTTTGCAATGACTTGCTCTCTCACAAAGTGATATTGCACCTCAATGACATGAAGAATCACATAGAATGTAAATGAGATGATTCCTCCATGCTTCCAACTATGAACTCTCTGAAAAAATACAGCAAACAAACAACAAATGTGAGTGATCAACCAATTCTTGCTTGCCTCCTCCATTTTTGTCCTTTCTTGCCATGTATCCACCATGAAACTCCATGAATGAGCCTCCATCTCCATCTTGCCACAAGAAACCATCAAACCTTGGAAATCCATGAGTAAGTGAGTACATCAATGATAATAATTTAGCACCACATGACTCCATAAACCAAGAAAGTTTTACTAGTCCATCTTCAAGATCTACTTGACACAAGAAAATGACCATGAATTCACCAAACATTGGCACCAATTAGCTCAACACTTGAGAACTTAGTCATGGATGAGTGATATAATGAACCTCCAATAGATTCATTTCCATCAACAAAACTAGACAAGAATGCTAGTACAAATCCAACATCAAAATGATGCTCACCAATGTAGCTAGTTTGACCATATCTTGACAATTTGCACATCCACATGAAAATGCTAAAACATGAGATAGAACAAGTATAGTAAACTTGAACAACACTTCCTTGTTTCTCCTTTGACATTACTTGAGTCTTCAATAACGTGCAAAAATAGATCAACCTCTTTATCATCAACTTGATCATCAAAGTCATTGAACAAGCTTTGTTTTCCAGATCCATTACTTGCTGTAAAAACATGAAAACATCCAATAGCTTTCTTGTTAGATAACTCCACCAATCTCCATGTTCCATTCTTCATAAGAGCTTGATACTCAAGATCCATTGCTTGGATCTTCTCTTCTTTCCTTGCTTCGTCTACACTTGTAGGTTCATCAAAAGAGGTTTGGAAAGCAACATAATTTCCGGAAACTACTTGCTTACCCGTTTCATCATATGTGAGCCTTGAATGCATTTGTCTTTCCCTTGATGTTCTCCTTGGCTTTTTACTTGATGAAGGTCCATCATCATTACCATATAAAGTAGGATCCTTTACATCAACATCAAGAATGTTAGATCCATCCACATCATCATCAATAGTACTTGAAGACACTTTTGGAATGTTCTCCTCATCAAAAATGACATCTCTACCAACAATCACCTTGTTAGTAGTAGGAATGTAAACCTTGTAGGCTTTACTAACCTCACTATATCCAACATAAATACCTTTCTTTGAAGATGGATCCTCCTTGGTCCTATCATCAAGAGTAATGTTGACATAGCATGTGCATTCAGAAGTTCTTAGAAAGTTGACACTCGGCCTCCTCTTGAATAGCATCTCAAAAGGTGTCCTTCCATCCAAAATAGCACTCGGCCACCTATTGCACAAGAAATTGGCACACAACAAAGCTTGATCCCAATATGGTTTATCAAGATTAGCACTTAACCTCATGGCTTTAGCACTTTCACATAAAGTCCTATTCTTCCTTTCAGCCACTCCATTTTGTTGTGGGGTCCTGGATGTTGTATATTCCCTCTTGATCCCATGCTCACAAAAGGCCTTGACTTGGTAGATATGTACTCACCACCATTGTCACTCATCAAACACTTGATCCTTGTGGAAAATTGATTCTTCCTTGCATTTTTTAACTTAACAAAGACATCATACACTTCATCTTTGCTCTTTAGTAGATAGATCCAACAAAATCTACTAGAATCATCAATGAAAGTTACATACATCTTAGCTACACTATTGCTGATTGTAGTAATTCCATAAATATCCAAATGTACAACTTGAAAAGACTTTGTAGATCTAGTATAAGGTGGTCTATGTGACTTAGACAAAGCACAAGACTCACAACATGATTGATGCCACTTAAGAAACTTGGAAGACCTATCACAACCTTCTTTCTAGCCATAACCTCCAATGACTTGAAGTTGAGGTGTCCCATCCTTTTATGCCAAACCTCTTAAATAGATATTTGCTCTCTTGAAACACAACCAACCTGGTTAGCAATAATGCAAGCATCGTATGATTCTCATGTATGGCATCAAAGACTAGGGCATTTAAACATGAGGTCTATCTTGTATATGCATCATAATAGTATGGTCAAAGATATGAGAATTAATGTTGTCTCCACAAGAAATCAGATTATCTATGAAATGTGCTTACTAGGAAAACAACCTAGGACAAGATTTCCTAAAGGACAAGCCAAAAGGGCAAAGTCTATTCTTTAATTAATCCATAGTGATTTACGTAGTCCTATGAGTGTGCCCTCTTTGGGTCAGACTTTATATTTTATCACCTTTATTGATGATCTCTCCAGATTTACCAGAATTATGTTCATCAAGAACAAGTCTAAGGCATTCAATTGTTTCAAGGAATTTAAATAGTCCGCCATTTCATCAGACATATACTCTCTCCCAGAATCAGATCGTAGGGTCTTGATCCTATGACTAGTTTGAGTCTCAGCTCATTGCCAACTACACAAAACAACAGGACAGAGCAGCTGAAATAAAAAATTGAACACGGTTGGAAGCAACATGATCCGTGATGTCTGATGCTCAGTTACCCAAGAAATTTTGGGATGAAACAATTTCTACAGCCAGCTATCTACAAAATTATTCCAACACAAAGGCAGTCGACTCTAAAACTTTGTTTGAAGCCTACTATGGTTACAAACCAAGTCTGAAACTCCTTTGTGTGTTTGGATGTCTATGCTATCCCCAAACACCATCTGATCTGAGGAAAAAACTCGATCTAGTCAACTGCAAGAATATTTTTATTGGTTACTCAATAAGGCATATCTCATCTATGATGTTGAAACTGGTCAGATATCAGTCAACCGTGATATTGTCTTCCTTGATGACAAGTTCTATGATTTTAAACAAAAGCAACAAATACAGGATTTGTCCCAACAACTCCATTCACCATCGATAGGCCTGGACCTACAATTGTTCACCACCCACAAGTTGAAGACATCCCTATCATACACCCAAGAGAATCATCTACTCAGGAGCCTACAGTTCAAATATCTACTTAACAATGAAAACAACATGATCGATTTGTTTCTCAAGCGTGCCTCTGTTGCAGAAGCATTGTCAATGTCAGATGCAGACAAATGGAAAGCTGTCATGGACGTTGAGTATAACTCATTGATAAAGAACAAGACCTGGAGTTTTGTTGATATTTCTACAGGTACAAAATTGATTGACACTAAATGGATCTTCAAATTGAAGCTCAAGCCAGATGGATCAATATCCAAATGGAAAGCCCGACCGATGGTTAAAGGATATGGAGCAAGTATACGTAATAAATTATACTAACACTTTCAATCCAGTGGTAAAGCATCAATCTATTTGAACCTTGTTGGCTATAGCTGCTGTAGAGGATCTAGACATTCATCAAATGGAAGACGTCCAGACATCATTTCTTAATGGATACATTCAAGAGGATATTTATATCTATCAACCAGAAGGTTACATCCTTCAAGATCAAGAGCATATAATATGTATATTGGAGAAGGCTCTCTATGGGCTCAAGCAAACTCCTAGGGCCTGGTTTGAAAAACTTAATCACTTCTTGTTGCAACGCCAATCTACTTCTTGCTCTAAAGATTCAATTAGGCTCGATTCACTACCTACTTGGTATGGAGATCACCATAGATCACGCAAGCAGAAGGATTACTATAAGTCAAGAAGCCTATCTAACCAATGTACTTCGTAGATATGGCATAGAGGATTGTAAGCCAATAGATTCACCCATGGATCCATGATTCGAGCTATCAAAAGACATGGGCCCTAGAACCAAAGCATAATAGAAAGAAATGTGTAAATACCCTTATCAATCAATAATCGGATCAATAATGTATTCTATGATCTGTACTCAACTTGATCTTGCATATACGGTAAGCACACTATCACAATACATGTCAAATCCAGGCTTACAATATTGGAAGGTTCTTCAAGGAGTATTGAAGTACATTCATTTTACAAAGCACTATGCTTTATGCTATAATGGAAACTCAGAAGCTACGCTCACATTAGTCACCTATTCAAATTCTGACTGGGTAGGAGACGTTGGCACTAGAAAGTCCACATCTGGTTACATCTATTTCCTTGCAGGAGGACCCATCTCATAGAACAGTAGAAAGCATAAATGCATTTCTTTGTCTTCTACAGAATCTGAATATGTTGCAGCTCCATCAGTAGTGAAGGAGATTATTTGGCTCAGAAGGTTGTTACAAAATCTACAATTTTCACAAATCAGTCCAACTATCCTCCAGTGCAGCAATCAGAGCTGTATAGCTCTACCTTTGAACCCATGAACTCATTCTAGAACTAATCACATAGAAATTCAGTTTCATTTTTTTAGAGAGAAAGTTCAGAGGAAAGAAGTTGTACTAAGTTACTATCATATTAACAATATGCTGGATAACATTTTGACAAAACCCTTGTCAAGAGAGAAACATTCTACTTTGGTAGATATGTTAAATCTCAATTCAGACTCAGATTCATAGTAGTAAGTTTAAAGGGGAGTGTTGGAGTTAATCTTACTCCTACTTACTCTAACTACCCTCTAATTCACTCAAGGAAATCACTCTCTTACAAACAGTTTGCAGAAATAACTATCTTTCACACAGTCTACAGTTTTACATGCAATCTTCAATAGACAAGGAATGGACCACAAGGCACCGCAAGAGCATCACTTGTGTTCGCATGCAATTGCAACTTATGAAGGGGATGGACCACAAGGCACCGTAAGATCATCACTTGCGATCACATGCAGTTGCAACTTATGAAGGGGACAGACCACAAGTTGCAACTTACGAAGGGGACAAACCACAAGACATCACAAGTGAGTCATTTGCGGTCACTTGCAAAGGATATCCTACAGATATGCACATACAAAACTTGTCTACATCTTCATGCTCTTGTGAATAACCGTTCTGTTGATTAACTACAAAACTGTTAATGATCTTGAAATTATAATTAGAATAACACAAGATCATCAAACAACTATATAAGGAATGACAAAAGGAAAGAATTAAGATTGGTATCTGACTCCTCAAAGTTAGAGATTAGAGAGAGAGAGAGTAAAATATTCTGAATATAGCAATTACTTATTTTTGTAAGTAGGATCACACACTCCAACACAACTGTCTTGTGATCTGATCGTTGTTACTACAACATTTATTATATAGATTCGTTATTTTTAGTCATGTTGCGTTTGCGCTAAATGTCTAATTACCTCTCACTCTTCTTTCTCTACTATCATGAATACCATTAACGAAGAGTTGCATGGTTGTCTCAGACACCTAATCATTTTGCAATTATTTATGGTTGTCTACGACACCTATATAGACATTCATTACCAACACAAATTTGAACTGCTCTATTATTCTTCAACTCCCTAGCAAATCCAAATCCTACTACAATTTATCATCATTGTTTTTATCTGTTGGAACGATGACCTCCTATTTCGATATGGCCTGAGAAATCATGTGTCGTTGCCACATCTTTACTGGGTATGAAGAGCAAGCTAATGTACATAGATGTTAAGATCCACTTGGATGATGTATGCGCATAAGTCATGATCTCATATTTGATGAGATTCATAGGTTTGGTGATGAACTATTCGACTCGTCCTACACCGACTATTCATGGGACATCCAACATCGACAATTCAACTTCACCAACTAGGCATATGTCACTATCAACTCCAATAGTCGACTTGAACATTCGTTGGCTCAACAGTACCTTCATCATGATCAGACAAAATCTATAATAGAATCAGATATTGTCCGATGTCGACTTCCAAAAGCACGTAGTGCCTTAACTCCAATTGTAAAGTTCAGATTAACTATTCTTGTAATTAGTCAGCAGCCATGTGTATATATATCCAGCAACTTATTAGTTGCTCGGTTAGGCATTAGACATTCAGACAAGAAGAGATTTGTTAGTTCAATAGACATTGTAACAGATCAAGCAATCATCCAGAGTGCGATTGTTTTGTTCTTTCTCTCAGTTATCACAGAGTATTGATTCAGGAAGAAAGCGGCTTTGACTGCATTCAGACTACATTTTCTTCACAAGTGAATAATCAATGTTCCAGTAATCTAGATCATGTATGTCATGCTTAATGCACATTATTTTCATGCTCAAATTTCTTCTTGCTTGTAGATAAAATTATTCGTAGATTAAATTGTCTCGTATGACTGACATCCTTTGTTGATTTGTCGCTCTACTTTCCATGCTTCATACGCTTCCACAAGGCTAATTCTAAAACTCATAATTTATGCATGGCTATGGAATCAATTGCATCGATCCAGTGACTTCAAAGTTGTGATCAAGTAGGGTAGACACATGCAGATTGGCTGCATCAGACAAGCCCAATCTTTGAAAGAGGGTTGGGATATACTGAATACACTATACAAAGTGACGGATGTCACTTCAAAGCTGCATCTGAGGAGAAAGTTCTTCTCACTTAGAATGTCAAAAAGTGATTCTATTCAGAATCACATTAATCAATTCAAGACTCTGTTGGAGCAGATGGTGGCAAAAGGTTCAATGATCGAAGACTCTAATGCTATAATGACCTTATTGTCTCAGCTTGTTAATAATCATTTAAATGATCAGAACGCTATACAAAATCCACCTCAGAATTCTGGCGAGATGAATGGTCTTGAGCAACATGCATCCGTACAAATATTTATAGTGAAGGAACCATTTTTAGCTAATGTACAGGTAGTTACTCAACATAAGGATAAAGGGAAAGCGGTAATCTGAGAGGGAGTTGTTGAGGATGCCAGACCAAGCATTAGTCAGGTAACTAATCCCGACATTGCCTAGATGGCCAAAGTTACTTAAAATGTGCTGGAACAGCTATGCCAGACACAGGGGCCGAATCCTTCCCGAGAGCTGGTAGATGTCATAGACCAAATTGCCAAATTTGTTCATAATTATAAATTTCAGGTGATAGTAGGCCAGTTGATGCAAATTGCACCTTATTTGGCAGAATCCATATGATCGAAGTTGCCAAGATTCAAGATGCTGGAAGGACTTCCCCCTATGCTTGTCAATGTGATTGGATAATCCACGGATCAAGATATTGTACCTACATTGGAAATTAATATTCAAGGACTGAGTATCAAGGGATCTCAAATCGATGGTGGCACGGGAGTGAATATCATTTTCGAGGAGACCTATAACAAATTAAAGAACATCATGTTGCATAGAAGCAATTTAGTCATACGTATGGCTAACCATACACGTGATTCTCGAGCCAGAGAAATTCAGAAGATTCTTGTCTATATTAAGGGATTGAAATTTCTCTTGAATTTTGTTGTTATGAGATTACCCATGTATAGATGTCTATTCGGTCCTGTTAGGCCAACCCTGGTTGCAAGCTGCTAAAGCAGTACATGACTGGGCAACAAGCATAGTTACAATTCTTGCAGAAGGCAAAAAGATCCAATTACAAACACATCAAGAGAGGTTGGATTTTGTAGTTCATCGACTCGTGGGAGTCAAAACGTGACAGAGGAATTCGAAGAAGATTTATGCTTGACAAATCTGTTATCTATAGTTGTTAATTTATTTGTTGCGGAAGGAGTTGAGACTGACTCGATAGAATTACTGTAAAAAGATGAACAAGTGATAGTAGAGGATTCAAATAGGGATTACTTTTCGTAGAGTTTTTCTGAGATTATTGAAAAGTTCTGAACATTGAAAGAGAAGCCTACGCGGTTGCATCCTACTCAGGATTCCAGAGAAGAACTAATAAAGATTGATTTAGGGACAGAAGACAACCCAAAGTACATATCAATTGGTGCTAATAACAATCTAGAGTATATTCAATGAGCAATTGAACTATTCAAGAAGTACAAGGCGGTATTTGCATGGTCCTATGATGAACTGTGAGGTGTACCAAAGGAAATCTATCAGCACACCATCGATGTCACCATTGATGCACGAAATGTACGTCAACAACACTATAAAATGAACCCAAAACATGCGGAACAGGCTTGAGCGAAAATTGAGAAAATTGTCAAAGTTGGGTTTATATATGCTATTGACTACACACCATGGTTGGGTCCTATTGTGATTGTTCCAAGAAAAAATGGCAATTGAGAGTTTGTGTGGATTACCATAAGCTCAACTCATTTATGATAAAGGATTATTTTCCATTGCCGTTAACAGAGCATATTTTGGACGAGGTTGCAAGACATGAGATGTATAGTTTTCTTGATGGATTTAGCAGATATAACCAAATACAAATTGTTGAGCAAGATAGGGGAAAACCAACATTTATTACAGAATGGGGTGCATACAAGGTAATGTCATTCGGGTTGAAAAATTCGCTAGCGGCCTTTCAAAAGGTCATGACAAAGACATTTTATGATTATTTGGATCGATTTATGAAAATTTTTCTGGATGATTTATATTAGTACGGTGATGTATATGATCATCTAGAGTACTTGGAGAAATGTTTTCAGAGATGCTATGAATTTGGCATTAGTTTGAATCCAGAAATATGTATTTTTTGTGTGCAACGCGGAGTTTTGTTTCGAAAGAAGGTTTGTCAATTGATCCAGCAAAGATTGAGGTAATTAAGAATATGCGGGTTCCAAAGTCTCCAAAGGAAATGCAAACCTTTCTAGGAATGACGGGATATCATCGCCGTTTTTTTTATTTACTCATATTTTGACGGAACTCATGTGCTATATGAGATTTTGAAAAAGAGACAGTATACAAAATTACTATTAAGTGCTATAAGGCATTTAAGGATTTAGTTGACACATTGGTTAATGCACCCATTCTTCGACCGCCAGATTGGAGCAAACCGTTCCATGTGCATTGTGATGCTTCATAGGTGGCGGTTGGTTGTGTATAAATAGAGGATTGATTTAGTCTCTGTTTGATATTATGAAAGCAGGAATTACGTTCAAACAATGCCAGTTGGGAGAACCAAACATATGAAGTTATAGTAGCATTACGGTTCCTTTGCGAGGTAGTCTACGGCTCCATTATTACAGTTACCATGAGGAGAGTTATGACAAGATAAACTCTTTTGAAGGTTCTATAAGAAGTTTATATTTTTTGTTAGGGTATTATGTTTTTTTAGGGTAATTTGTTCAAAGGAGTGCTTTGTGCATTGAAACGAGTTGAAAGAGAAAATCAAGTCATTGCTACATGGCAACCTCAATTGGAGTCATGTTGGAAGGCAATCATAGGCTTACCTCAAGTAACTATTTATTGTGGAAAGTGAGGATGGAGTCACTTATTGAAATGAATGATGTTTTGGATATTTTTATAGGTTTGGAGGAGAGACCAGCAATGCAACAAGATCAAATGAGGTATGAAAAGAGGGCCAAGAAGGCTCTACACATGATAAAGATGAATGTTACTAATGAACTTCTCAAGGAAGTTGGTAAGTGCACATCATCTTTGGAAGCTTGGAATTCATTGAAGAAGCTTTATGAATCCAAGTCTACTTCTAGAGTGTTGACTCTAAGAAGGCAAATCTTTTCTTGTTTGCAAAAGAATGAAGAAAGTCCAAGTACTTTTGTTTTGAGAATGAAAGCATTGAATGATGAGTTAGCTTGCATAGATGAAAGCACTAAGGAAGGAGAGCTTATTCAAGTGATTCTTAATGGCTTGTTGGATGCTCATGTTAACATTGTTCAAAGTATTGCTATTCAAAATACTTTGCCAAGTTTGATGGACCTTCAAGAGATCTTGATCAATGAGGAATATAGGCTTCAAGCAAGAGGTGGATCTACATCGACACTTCAAGAGGATGCTATGTTCACAAAGGGAAAATTCAAGGGCAAAACCAAAAGTAAGTGGTCTAAAGGGCAAGATCAAGTGGATGCTTCTTCAAGTGGCAAAAAGAAGGATAGATCAAAGCTCAAGTGCTTCTATTGTGACATCAAAGGACACTTTGCAAGTGAGTACTACAAGAAGAAGAGAGATCAAGGAGACAAACAAGGTAATCTTACTCTTGACGAGGATGGTTTGGATGTTCAAGATGCAAATGATGATGCTTTTGTCACATCTTCATGTATGCTTGCTAATGATGGAGATCTAGATCCTTGGTGGATTGATAGTGGAGCAAGTTCACACATGACCTTTCACAAAGAGTATTTCACTTTGTTGGCATATGGAGATGACAAGAGGGTGATCTACATGGCCAATGATGGTGAGTGTGCAATCAAAGGGATTGGCACAATTCCTATTTCTTTCTCTACAAATAGGAATGTTCATTTGGAGGATGTATTGTTTATTCCATCTATTACCAAGAATTTGCTTAGTTTGAGCCAAATGATAAGTAAGGGCCTCAAGGTGGAGTTTGATGGAGATGCTTGTTTGATCGAAAGGAAGGATGTCTTGATTGGAAAAGGTAAAAGGCAAGGGAAGTTGCTCAAACTAGATGTTTGTGTTATTGCTAACCAATTTGTATGTGTTGCAAGGGAGCAAATACCTATTCAAGAGGTTTGGCACAAAAGGATGGGACACCTCAACTTCAAGTCATTGGAGGTAATGGCAAGGAAGAAGATTGTGATTGGTCTTCCAAGTTCCTTAAGTGATGTCAAGCATGTTTTGAGTCTTGTGCTTTGTCTAAGTCACATAGACTACCTTGTACTAGATCTATTTCTAGATCTACAAAGCCTTTTCAGCTTGTACATTCGGATATTAATGGATTTACTACAATTAGCAATAGTGGAGCTAAGATGTATGTAGCATTCATTGATGATTTTAGTAGATTTTGTTGGATCTATCTACTAAAGAGCAAGGATGAAGTGTATGATGTCTTTGTCAAGTTAAAGAATTCAAGGGGGAACCAATTTTTCACAAAGATCAAGTGCTTGAGAGGTGACAATGGTGGTGAGTACATATCTAACAAGCTCAAGGCCTTTTGGGATGAGCATGGGATCAAGAGGGAGTGTACAACATCAAGGACCCCACAACAAAATGGAGTGGCTGAAAGGAAAAATAGGACTTTATGTGAAAGTGCTAAAGCTATGAGGTTAAGTGCTAATCTTGACAAACCATTTTGGGATCAAGCTTTGTTGTGTGCCAATTTCTTGTGCAATAGGTGGCCGAGTGCTATTTTGGATGGAAGGACACCTTTTGAGATGCTATTCAAGAGGAGGCCGAGTGTCAACTTTCTAAGAACCTTTGGATGCACATGCTATGTTAACATTACTCTTGATGATAGGACCGAGGAGGATCCATCTTCAAAGAGGTATTTTTGTTGGATATGGTGAGGTGAGTAAAGCCTACAAGGTTTACATTCCTTCTACTAACAAAGTGATTGTTCGTAGAGATGCCATTTTCTGATGAGGGGGACATTCCAAAAGTGTCTTCAAGCATGATTGATGGTAGAGTGGATGGATCTAACATTCTTGATGTTGATGAGAAGGATCCTACTTTGGATGGTGGTGATGATGGACCTTCATCAAGTCAAAAGCCAAGGAGAACATCAAGGGAAAGACAAGTACCTTCAAGGCTCACATATGATCAAAAGGGTAAGCAAGTAGTTTCTGGAAATTATGTTGCTTTCCTAACCTCTTTGGATGAGCCTACAAGTGTAGATCAAGCAAGGAAAGAAGAGGAGTGGATCCAAGCAATGGATCTTGAGTATCAAGCTCTTATGAAGAATGGAACATGGAGATTGGTGGAGTTGCCTAAGGACAAGAAAGCTATTGGATGCAAATGGATCTTCAAGGTGAAGACAAACCAAAATGGATCTATCAACAAGTACAAAGAAAGGCTAGTGGCAAAAGGATATGCTCAACAACAAGGGACTGACTACGATGAGACCTTTGCACCCGTGGCAAAGATGGTAATCATTCGAGTCATCATTTCACTTGCTACACTTTATGGATGGGATCTATGGAAAATGGACATTTCGAATGCATTCTTAAATGGTGATCTTGAGGAGGAAGTGTACATGGAGCAAGCCGAGAGCTACATTTCATCAACAAATCCAAATCATGTGTGTCTTCTACAAAAGAGTTTGTATGGCCTTAAGCAAGCACCAAGGAGTTGGTATGCTAAGATTAGCATTTTTTTACTCTCTCAAGGCTTTGTTATGAGTGATTATGATCATTCACTTTATTATAGTTTTGCTGGAAATGATGTTACCATCTTGCTAATCTATGTGGATGATATCATCTTGAGTGGTGGAGACAATCAAGATGTGGAGGATATCAAGAATGCTCTTAAGAAGGAGTTTGAGGTGCATGATCTTGGTAATCTGCACTACATTTTGGGAATAGAAGTCATGAGATCTTCTCAATCTACTTTCATTTGTCAAGAGAAGTATGCTAATTCTATTCTAGAAAGATTTCATATGGTAGATGCAAAAGCTATTGATACACCTATGGAGTCTCATGTAAAGATAACTATAAGAGGTAATGAAAGATCCTTCGAGGACACTACTCTTCACTCATCTATCTAGCCATTACTAGACCTGATCTAAGCTATTTTGTTGGAAGATTGAGTCAATTCATGCAAGATCCTATTGAGGAGCATTGGAAGCTAGGAAAGCGAGTTTTGAGGTACATCATTGAAACTCAAGATCTTGGCATATTGTATGAGGGATCATCACCTAATCTTTTTGGATTTCAAATTTGGACTATGCTAGAGATGTACTAGATAGGAAATCCATTAGTGCTTATTGTATTTTCATAGGTGATGGAGCTATATCATGGATGTCCAAGAAAGAAGCCACTATCTCATTGTCATCTTGTGAGGCCGAGTACAAAGCTCTTACGCATTGCACAAAGGAGATGGTATGGATCAAGAAGATGATCAAGGATCTTCACTTGGTAGATTTTTTAGAGAGCCCAATACAATCAATCAGCCCAAAGAATGGCATCCAATCCTATCTTTCATGCTAGGAGCAAGCATATTGAGATACAATATCACTTTGTGAGGGAGCAAATCATTGCAAACGAGGTGGAGCTTCAACATGTGTCTTCAAGGAAATGTGTAGCTGATATCTATGGAAAAAGTACAAAAAGTACCAAGAGTGGATCCTAGTATGATCCTCAAGAGGGATTGGTTGCCAGATTACTTGATCTATCAATCTACTTCAGATTAAGATGAATCTAGATCAATTCTAGACACAAAATTCTAACAAGAACAATCATTAATTGAAGGTAAGTGTACTTTATGGTTTCACACGTGTGAAACATTGTCTAAGTACGGAATCCAACATGAAAATCAAGTACACATTGATAGAACCTCAAAACAATCAAAACAAATATAGACAAATGGAGAGGATTACTCAAAATTACTTCCAAAATCAAGATTGGTGCCTCACTATGATTAGGGCCAAATGTGGCTCTATATATACAATAAGTGGGAGCTTGCGGTACTGATCATCCCTCTGATCCCACATGTGTGAAGTGCTTTGTCATATGATGATTCATCATGCAAAACTGACCCTTGGACAAAACCTTCTATTTTGAGCACTTTTGGTCCATTTTCCTTCTATATGGAGATCTACCTGGAAATCTTCTAGAAGTCAAAATTCGTCTACTTTAGCTTATTCCAGACGTGTGATTTGTCCTCTACACATGGGATATGACACCTAATCAAAGGATGTGGCTCATGCAATCAATAGATTGATGCCATGTGTCATATGTCTAGAAAATTAGTTTTTGGCCATTTTAGCCACTAGAACTTGAATTAAATCATATGTACAACATATATAATTATGGTATATGACAAGTACACTAGTTTCACATGTGGGAACAGGCTCCACACATGTGTTTATCTATATACAAGATTTTTGGCCTCTACCAAGCTTATTTTTGCATTTTTCACAATATCTTCACCAAAGCATTGGGAAAGGACTTGTTCATGAAGCATAGGACTTCACTTGGAGTGTTATCAAAGTCTATGCTAAAACTAGTTGAAGAGGAAGTGTGAAAAATTCAACTAGTTTCATCACATTTTGCTATATTTCCATGTTTGGCATATTGAGGCCAAAACTTGTTTTAGACTTAAAGATTGACTTTTCAAAGTTCATTAGTCTAAATTTCATTTAAATAAATAGTTTTTGAAAGTGTGGGAAAGTTAGAATGCGAGTTTGAGTAGATTCAAATTTGAATAGTTGAGTACATTGAATCTAGACCCAAAATTAGTACGGTTAGCATTTTGGTGGGAAAGCCAAGTGGCCAAATAGGGATTGGACCTGTTATAAAAGGACGTAACTTGTGGAGAGAGTGATCTTCTCTCTTCTCTATCTCATTTCATTCTGTGCACTATCTTGGTGATTGCTTGCAATTCTATGTGTAGAATGATCTATATTTGTTATTTTTGGATCCACACATGTGAAATATAGTAGCTTTCTAGTTTTGTACGGACAACAATAGTACTTTTTCATCTCATTCAAGTTTGATCAAGCTATATTGGTGTTTGTATCTCATTCTGTGTGTAGATGCTAATTTTTCTACATTAGTGAAATTGGTAGTGTATTTTTCTTTCTAACCAAAGATCATTCAAGTAGATTGGATCATAATGATCTAAAATCTTTCACAAATCTCCCCCTCAAGGTAACCATTGAGAAATGCATTAGAAACTTCAATTTGGAACATACCCCAATTGTGAAAACATGCAAGAGATATGAGTACTCTGATTGTTACCATTTTTGCAACTGGTGCAAAGGTGTCTTCATAGTCAAGACCTTTGATTTGTGAGTAGCCTTTGGCACAAAGTCTTGCTTTATACTTATGATAGATCCATCATGATTATACTTGATTCTGAAAACCTACTTACAGCCACACGCATGCATGTTGTTTGGTGGCTCCACAAGCTCCCATGTGTTATTTGACATCAAGGCTTCAAACTCTTGGGTCATTGCTTCAACCCACATCTTGGATTTATGTGCTTCTTGGACATCTTTACGCTCTTCATCTCATATGAAGAGAGCATGATAGGAGGTTTCACCTTCCACTTGCCTTCCTTCCTCATCATATGTAAGCCTCCTTGGTTTAGATCTTTCTTGTGTAGATCTTCTTGGTGTGGTTGCTTGAAGTTGCTCCTCCTCAAGCCTCGGCCTCACCACTTCCTGAGTTGCATCAAGATTGATGATTGTAGATCTTGCATGAAACTCCTTGATTTGTGCATCATCCAAGTTAAACTTCTCATCTTCATGGAAGATCACATCTCTACTAACAATATCCTTGTCAGTAGAGGGAAGATAAACTTTGTATGGTTTTTTAGTAGATGCATATCCTACAAAAATTCCTTTAACAACACTAAGATCTTCCTTCTTCCTAGTCTCTAGAGGTACATGCACAAAGCATACACAGCCAAAAATCCTAAAATGATCTACCTTAGGCTTTTTCTTATACAACATCTCAAATGGTGTTTTTCCTCCTATTGCAAGATTAGGAAGCCTATTACAAAGATAGTTTGCACATGCAACTGCTTCTCCCCAAAACTCTTTAGGTAGAGAAGCTTCTAGCCTAATGGCTTTTGCGCATTCACACAAAGTTCTAGTTTTTCTCTCAGCAACTCCATTTTATTGAGGAGTATATGAACAAGAAAACTCTCTTTGGATTTCCTCTCTCCAACAAAAGTCTTTAAACTTATTGGAAGTGTATTCTCCTCCATTGTCACTTCTCAAAGCTCTCAACTGAAAGTAAATTGCTTTTCTACATAAGCTTTGACAACATATAGATCCAAGAATATCTTGTATAATCATTTACAAAGGAGACAAAGCAATTTTCTCCTCCTTTGATCTTTGTTGATGAGAAATGAACATCAAAGTGCAGGAGTTCAAATGGTTGCTTTGTTTTGATGCTTGATCTAGGAAAAGGCCTTCTGTGTGATTTTGCCAAAACACAAGCTTTACAAGGTTGAAGCTCCTTTGACAGTGTCTTTGGTAGTCCAACAGCTTTTCCTTCCTTGATCATAGATTGCATGGCTTTGAAATTAGGATTTCCTAATCTCTTATGCCACAGATCCTCCTGAAGAACCTTGGTCTCATAAGCAATATTTGAAATGTTAGCACTCTCCCTAGAATCTAGTTTGTACAACTTACCAATTCCAGATCCTCTAGAAATAACTTCATTTTCTCTTGAGATTATACACTTGTCAGCTTGAAACTTGACATCCAATCCACTATCAAACAACTGTCTTACACTAATGAGATTTTCATTTAGTCTAGGTACATAAAGTACATCAGACAAGCAAAAAGATTTGATGACGATGCATGAAGTGGAATACTACCTATTCCTTCAATTCTACACTCTACATCATTAGCAATATAGATTGATCTTTTTGCACCTAGATATGACATGAGAATAGTGAAAAAATTTCTAGAACTAGAAATATGGGAACTAGCCCCACTATCTATCCACCAGACTTCTTCATTCTTGAAAGGAAAAGATGAAAAAGTAGACATCATTAATCAATCATCTCTTTTACTCTCAACACCCTCACACTCATCCTCATTAGTAAGGTTAGCTTGCTTAGATTGGTTCTTCTTCTTGAAACAGCTTGATGCATAGTTCATTTCTTGCCACAAAAAAAACACTTGATCTTTGGGTACTTCTTCTTGCCATTGGATGTTGCAGCTTGTGAGGACTGATCCTCACCACCTTCTTTGGCTTTGTCCTTCTTGAAGTGTTGTTGTCCTCTGACCTTGCCTCTTGACTTGTCTTTGATGAAGAGTGCTTTATCATCTCCACCATCTTTCAATGAAAGTCTGTTGATCCTCAACATCTTGTTCTCTTGCCTGCTTTCTTCAACAATGAGGTCTCCAAGGATGGAAGATCCTCCCTGACAGCATAAGTCTACACGATATTGTCATACTCATCTCTAAGTCCATTAAGGACCACTTGAACAAATTCAGTGTTCTTAAGATCATCTCCAATACCAACTAATTTTTTATGAAGATCCTTTACTCTCATTAGATATGATGAAGCACTCTCATCTACTCTCTGATAACTTAGAAAGATTTGGTTTCTAAGTGTAAGCAATCTAGAAGTATTCTTGATTTCATAGATTGTCTTTAGAGTATCCCAAGCATGTACTGATCTCTCTTAACACTTCATTGGTTACATTCATTTTTATAAAATGAAGGACAATTTTGGTTCTTTTGTGAAATATTGCAGCTTCATTAGGTGTTGTAGGTTCTTCTTTAGCTCCACTCACAATGTCTATTACATCCTGTAGATTCAATAATGATTCCATTCTTATCTTCTACATTGCATAATTGGAAGATGTTAATCTCTCACTGTGCTCCAAGAAATGTGAACCAGATGAAGACATCTTCTCTATGAGAAATTCTAGTAATGACAAAAATGGAGTTGAAAGATGTTGCTTGCTATCTCAACCTAGGGTCTAACACTGATGATGTTGATCCAACCTATGAAATCTAGCAACAGAGTGTGAGATCAAACTCTCAACACAGAAAATCAATCGATCGCTTCAATTACAAAAATGAGGCACATGCAAGTAAGAAGTCTATCTCTCCCACGAGTTTCAAAGAACTAAAAACTCTCTAGGACCTTACTTTCAACTCAAACACAGTAATTTGTGAGAAATGAAAAGTCTAAGATCTCAAAATACTCACTTCTATCCAATTCTTCTTGATTGACAGTGAAAATTTATGAATTTGGTGAAAAGAACTTATGTGTGCTCACTTTGGCATATCCCATGAGTTCAGTACTCTCTCAAACCCTCTGATTGTCTAAAACTCTTCTAAAAACAAATCAAATTGATTTAGAAACTTGAGCAACACATTCTACTCTTCAATACCTATCCAACAAGCTATAGAACATCAAATTTGGATCAATCCTTGAGAAGTAGCACTCAATTAATGAGGGCTGATTTCACATGTGTGAGCTCTATGATGGAACCTTTTGAATTCATATTAGTCTTGCACAAACCAATGAACTCTTGCTATAAGAAAGACAAAGATGACGAGACATGGCAAAAGGCAATGCAAAAGGAGATATATTCCATCAAGCGGCATGATACATGAGAGATAGCTTATCTTCTTGAAGGTAAAGATCTCATTGATAATAAATGAGTATTTAATGCTAGGTAATAATGAGGATGAAACCCTAGTAAAACATAAGGCAAGGTTTTTCATGAAAGGATATGCACTAAACAAGGGCATAGATTGTGAAAAAAACCTTTGCCTCCATAGCTAAGTGGAATACACTTTTCATGATCATCACATTAGGGGCTATGTTTAGATGCAATCTACACCAAATGGATGCAAAATCAGCATTCCTTAATAGGGACTTCAACATGAAGTTTATACAAAACAAGCTCCTGGATTGGTTGTGTTGGAAGAAAGAAAGAGGTTTTGATATTAATCAAGTCAAATTGAAAGATGAACTATTGAATGCAACAGGATGATCCTTCTTCTAATGATCACTATGCCTATCAGAAATCAAACGAAACTATCATGACAATTGTCACGTTCGATCTTTTAGCAACTAACTTTGAAATCATTAACACTAAAAAGATTTCATAGCCAAACAATTACATGGGATGGAAGGCAGAACCACACAAAAGTTAAAAATTTAATGGCAATGATGACACACATGGAAATATTAGATTCTTTCTAGGCCAAAGTTGCAAAAAGAGCACTTGGTATGAGGGGAGGTGGCAAATCCCACCAATACTATAGGGGAATGCGGGTTGCGACTCAGGGCGAGCTCCAGCCAAGTCTCAGCTTCCCTTGTTGGAATGTTGTCCCGGCGCCCGCCTTGGCATGCCAGCGCCCCGGAGACTAGGGTCGGTCACACACTTGAAATGTAACCTTCTCAGATTTATTAATAAAGTGGGATTTTCCTCAAACTGACTTTGATTACCTTCTGGGTTTCAGTGTTCGGTAAAAGCGCCAATTGTAAAGCTGCTTCAAACTTTTTGATCAGGCACATAGTTGAGGGTCATCTCCCGGGACACAAGCGGTATGACGTTCAGACCATTCGGTTCGAGGCGCCAGCAGTATGCTGTCGGGACCATTCGGTCCAGGAACTGGATGTCTCCATATCTGTCACGGCTTGTGGTTCTGAGTGTTCCTTGCATGAACGTGAATGGGTTAAGCTCTTGGGGAACGGGCTCTAACCTGTTGGCTGAGTTGGATGGCTCGCTTGGGTGGAAGTTGTAGGAAATAGAAGCCTAAGGATCCAGAATCTTAACTATTCAATCACACAAAGCATTCTCAAAAGAAAGAGAAAGATGGCTAGAAACCCTCTTGTAGAAACTCGTGGACAGCCAAGGAGAATACTCAGTATTGCTTACAAAAGTGTCTCATACAAATGGGATGCACACATATATATAGTCCAAGATGACTATCTAACTTCATGACTATTGGCTATCCAAGTACTTGACTATATGCTATCCAACTACTTGACTATTGACTATCCAACTTTCTATAAGTTACATAGAAAGAATAAGGTACCTCCAATATGTCAAGTTGGGGTACTTACTGTCACAATTAGGCCTAGTGGACCCATGAGTCCCTACCAAGTTAATTCTATACTAACTTAGCTAACTCTAAGTTTAGTAGGCCTAATATAATAAATGACCATGGTTACACAACTCTCGACCTTTTGGGTCAAAGTAACCTATGGTAATGTAAGCAATTCATTTACATTCCAACACCCTCCTTAAATGGAAATGCATAACATAACATGAAGTAACTTCTCAAAAGAGAAAAATGCAAATTGTTGTCCGAACTTCATGTCGCCAAATAAACTTCGCACCGAAGTAGTCGAAATCTCATCCCCAATCATGTCCAACATATAAAAGGAAAAGAATGCGTAATAATGAAGCATCAAGTCGAAGGGTGAGGATTTGCATGCTCCATCCGATGTAGGGAACCAACAAAAACTCGACAATAAGTCGAAACATGGACTTGTAATCCATTATAGGCTCCCACATCATTCGAAAAAACTTCTTACCATAAGGACAATAAAAAAGAGTACCAAACTCTTTTGACATCACATCCTCCCAAACCTTACCAACATCATGATGAAGAGTAAGTGTAGAACAAAAACAATCAGCAAGAGGTACTGATTTTAAAGAGGCATGTGCCTTTCCTTCATAGTAAGACATTTCTTTGCTGTCCTGCAAAGTCTCCAATAGGCGACAAGGAGCAGTTATGGGCTGTTCAACACTTTGCTGCTCAAAGTGTTCCCAACATGGACCATGTTGTCCATAATCTTCCACAGGCCGTTCCCGAAGCATAATAGACTACTCATGATGTAAAATAGGCTGTAAATGACCAAGACAAGATGACTGAACCTACTGTTCAACGTCTTCATCATAAAAAATTGGCAAACTATTAAGAGATGCATCAATGATGGCGTCATCAAAGCTGTCCCTCGAAGAGGTATGGGATGACATAGAAGATTCTTCAAGTAATGAAAAATTCTCTCCAAACAAATGCTCACCCTTAACGAACAAAGCAAGAAACCTTTCACTAATACATCCATCATATGCATCAACTTGCGGTGACTTGAAAAACGAAGATTGTTTCAACATCTGCTCAATGTATCATTGTTGAGAGATGAAGATTCCAGCCCCATGTGGAAGATCAACAAGAACCCAAGTGTGGTTCTTCATGAGTGAGTTGTACTCCTCTTGCATCACATCCTCCCAACATTTTACTCCTCTGGCCTGCTCATAAAAAACAGGTTCTATTGCACCATCCTCAATAGAAATAAGAGCAAAATAAAAAAAATCAACAAATTCTACTAATTTAGTAGAGGCACGAGTCTTCCCTTCATAGAAATGATCCACTTTGTTGTCCTGCAAAGTCTGCAACAACCATTTAGGAACTGGTTTGGGCTGTCCAACAACCTTACCTTTGTCAACACTTTGTTGTCCAAAGTGTTCCAAACTTGGACCTTGATGTCCAATGTTTTCAACATCTTCACCATAAATAGGTTCTTTTTGATGAACTATGGGCTGCAAAATTGAAGTAGTGGGTTGTCCACTAGAAGTAGATGGCAGTCCCTCCTCTTCATGATTAGATGGCAAAACCAAATCTGAAAATATTTCAACATATGCATCATGGGGGAAGTCCCTTTTCATGACATGAGTGGACGCAACATCATAGGAGATCTTTTCATCCAAATGAACATCACGACTCACTATGATTTTATTAGTATCCATATTAAACAACCTATAGCCCTTGCTTTCGCTACTATAGCCAATAAATATGCATTTAACTCCTTTATCATCAAGCTTGGTTCTTAGTTTATCGGGAATGAAAGCATAAGTCGTGCAACCAAGGATGCGTAAGTGAGAAACAATAGGCTTCTTACCATACCAAACTTCATAAGGAGTTAATACCTTCAAGGCTTTAGTAGGACACCGATTACTAATGTAAGCCGCCGTTATAACTGCTTCAGCCCAAAACTTGTGAGGTAGGCCCTTTGCCTTGAGCATGCATCAAGCCATCTCCATGATATTGCGATTCTTTCTTTCGGCAACACCATTTTGTTGAGGTGTGTAAGGGGTTGTCATTTGATGACGGATATCTTTGCTTTGAAGATAAGTACCGAACGTATTCTTTATATATTCCCCTCCTCGGTCGGTACGTAAGATCTTCAAAGAGTGCCCAAACTGGTTTTCTATCATTGCTAGAAAATCCTTAAAGCGTTGAATAACTTCAAATTTTGCCTTCATAGGATAAATCCATGTAAATCTTGAAAGGTCATCAATAAAAGTAACAAAGTAATTACACCTTCCAATGGATTCGGTCCTCATTGGACCACGTACATCACTATCAACCAAATCAAATTTGCCATCAACTCTAATAGTTCCATCAATTGGAAAAGCTTGCCTTTGAAATTTTCCAAGTATGCATCCTTCGCATACATGTCCTTCGAGATGCTCAATTAGGAATGTCTTCAACCATATTGAATCTCTTCAACATCTTCAAGCTAGCAAAGTTGAGATGTCCAAACCTAGCATGCCATAATTCAGCCAACTCCAAAGAATGTGAACTTGATGCAACAAGACAAAAAGATGATGAAGCTCTTCGCTCATAGGTATCCATAAGGAACAATCCACCACGTAATGTTCCCGAAGCAATGATCATAAGAGTTCTCTTGGGTCTTTGATAAGACATTTGTCTTCTTTGAATTCCACAACCAATCCTTGGTTCATAATTGTAGACACTGAAATGAGATTCTTTTTTATTTTTGGAACATACAGTACATTATGAATGTACTTCTCCTCACCATTGGGTAAGATAAAGAGGATCACTCCAATACCTTTGATAGGATAAGAGGTGTTATCAACACCTTGAACTTTGCTTCCATCATGCACTTTTACAAGCTTTGTGATAAGTCATATGGCGTGTGGCACCGCTATCAATCACCCAATCAATAGATGAAAAAACAGCAACTTGTAAAGCTGAAGATGAGCTATTTTCTGTTGAAAAACCAGCAAGATTTGAAGTGGCAGAAATCTTGTCTTGAGGAGAGATGAGATTATTAGTGACAAAAGCATAATGATTATTGAAAAGATTATCCTCCTTTTCAAATTGTTGTTCCAAAGTAATGATTGCGGTACTTGTATCGTTACCTTTCTCTTTTTCCTTTGCAAGCCTCTTCCTACAATCTTTGATGTGATGCCCAAACTTCTTGCAATAGTGGCACTTACCCTTCTTCTTGGAGCCTTGATCTTGAGCTTCCTTAGATTTTTGATCATCTTTGGAAGTTTTGAAAGAAGGCTTCCCTTTCCACTTCCCTTTGTCCTTACCTTTTGAAAAGAAAGCTTGATCTTCTTGTTCACCAGAGTTGATCCTTGTTTGCTCTTCTTGAAGAAGTAAGCCAACAAGTTCGTCGAAGTAGATTTGTTGTCCCCTAAGAGAAATGCTCAATGATGACACAAATGGAAGGTAAGAATTAGGAAGAGAGTTGAGAGTAATAGATACAAATTGTGAGTTCTCAATCACCTCATCAATACTAAGAACCTCCTCTCGAAGATCCTTCATCTTCGTCAAGTGGTTTGTAAGCAAATCACCTTCTTGAAGATGTTGATTTTGAAGATATACCACTTTTGCCGCATTCTTTACTTGAAACATCTTGGCAAGAGTCTCCCAAGCAGTTTTGGAAGTCTTGCATGATCTAATATGAGGAAGGATAGATCTCTTCACTGATAATGCAATGACGGAATGTGCTTGTGCATCTCGTCGATCCCACTTCTTTTGCTCATCTGGCCCAATGAACACGCGAACTAATTGTAAATAGAAATAATAGAGTTGGGCCCTTTATAATTAAAATAAAACTCGAGGCCCAAAGTCATTTTAGAACTTAGAGTTTACTTTCTAGAGTTGGGTCCACTTTTGGACTCACATGAATCTTGTGAATTCTAATGTACTTTTTACGGACCCTAGAATCAAGTTGGGTCCAAGATGCAGAGACTAGCAACACAACAAGATCAAGTGAGGTATGACAAGAGTGCCAAGAAGGCTCTACACATGATAAAGATGAATGTTACCAATGAGCTTCTCAAGGAAGTTGGTAAGTGCAAATCATCTTTGGAAGCTTGGGATTCATTGAAGAAGCTTTATGAATCCAAGACTCTAAGAAGGCAAATATTTTCTAGTTTGCAAAAGAATGAAGAAAGTCCAAGTACTTTTGTTTTGAGGATGAAAGCATTGAATGATGAGTTGTCTTGCATTGATGAAAGCATTAAGGAAGGAGAGCTTGTTCAAGTGATCTTAATGGCTTATTGGATGCTCATGCTAACATTGTTCAAAGTATTGCTATTCAAAAGACTTTGCCAAGCTTGATGGATCCTCAAGAGATCTTGATCAATGAGGAATATAGGCTTCAAGCAAGAGGTGGATCTACATCGACACTTCAAGAGGATGCTATGTTCACAAAGGGAAAATTCAAGGGCAAAACCAAAAGTAAGTGGTCTAAAGGGCAAGATCAAGTGGATGCTTCTTCAAGTGGAAAAAAGAAGGACAGATCAAAGCTCAAGTGCTTCTATTGTGGCATCAAAGGACACTTTGCAAGTGAGTGCTACAAGAAGAAGAGAGATCAAGGAGACAAGCTAGGTAATCTTACTCTTGACGAGGATGGTTTGGATGTTCAAGATGCAAATGATGATGCTTTTGTGATGTCTTCATGTATGCTTGCTAATGATGGAGATCTAGATCCTTGGTGGATTGATAGTAGAGCAAGTTCACACATGACCTTTCACAAAGTGTATTTCACTTCTTTGTTGGCATATGGAGATGACAAGAGGGTGATATACACGGCAAATGATGGTGAGTGTGCAATCAAAGGGATTGTCACGATTCCTATTTCTCTCTCTACAAGTAGGAATGTTCATTTGGAAGATGTCTTTTTTATTCCATCTATTACCAAGAATTTTCTTAGTGTGAGTCAAATGCTACGTTAAGGCCTCAAGGTGGAGTTTGATGGAGATGCTTGTTTGATCAAAAGGAAGGATGTCTTGATTGGAAAAGGTAAAAGGCAAGGGAAGTTTTTCAAACTAGATGCTTGTGTAATTTCTAACCAGGTTGGATGTGTTGCAAGGGAGCAAATACCTATTCAAGAGGTTTGGCATAAAAGGATGGGACACCTCAACTTCAAGTCATTGGAGGTAATGGCTAGGAAGAAGATTGTGATAGGTCTTTCAAGTTTCTTAAGTGGCATCAATCATGTTTGTGAGTCTTTTGCTTTGTCTAAGTCACATAGACTACCTTATACTAGATCTATATCTATATCTACAAAGCCTTTTCAAATTGTACATTCGGATATTCATGGATTTACTACAATTAGCAATAGTGGAGCTAAGATGTATGTAACATTCATTGATGATTTTAGTACATTTTGTTGGATCTATCTACTAAAGAGCAAGGATGAAGTGTATGATGTCTTTATCAAGTTCAAGAATGCAAGAGAGAACCAATTTTCCACAAAGATCAAGTGCTTAAAGAGTGACAATGGTGGTGAGTACATATCTACCAAGTTCAAGGCCTTTTGTGATGAGCATGGGATCAAGAGGGTGTATACAACATCAAGGACCCCACAACAAAATGGAGTGGCTGAAAGAAGAATAGGACTCTATGTGAAGTGCTAAAGCTATGAGGTTAAGTGCTAATCTTCACAAACCATTTTGGGATCAAGCTTTGTTGTGTGCCAATTTTTTGTGCAACAGGTGGCTGAGTACAGTTTTGGAGATTGCAAAATGCAGGGGAAAAACAAAGATATTAAGAAGAAGATGACAAAGCTCATGTTTCAACTCAACAATATGGAACAGAGTAATAAAAAATTTGAGCTGATTCTTTGAAAAGCTCATGAATATACGTTGTCTCTTCAGTCCGAATTGGACAAGATCAAGGATGAACTAACTACTGCAAAGAAGCAGATGTCTACATTTGATTCAGAACGAATTGCTCTTCCGAATAAGGTAGACTTCTACCAGAAGAAGGAAGATCTGCAATAGCAGTTTGATATAGAAAAGCTGACTTGAATAAGTGTAGAGAACACTCTATAGTGCTGCTCTGATGTTGGCACCATCAAATGGATGCAGCTAAGTGGAAGCAAGCCCAAGCAACACTACAGGAGACATTCAGAATTGATCTCCTTCAACCCTTGTACGAAGAAAAGTACTGGAGTTAATTGATCTTAAAGAGCTCACATAAAATAGACGCCCTCATGTGAATTCACATGATGAACACATCCAAGCGTTGAAAAATATTGACAAGCTTATGGTTGAGGTGTCAAACTATCACAAGGGGAAGCAAGTGCAAACAAGTGACCCCAACAACACTCAAGTTTTCAACTGATCAAGAGTGGAAGCCCATGAGGATTTTCGCAACTCAGTAGCTGAGAATGACCATCTGAAGAGAGAACACGAAGCCCTGCAGATCCAGATAAAGGACGCAATTAAGGCGAAGGAGCTCAAGGCAAAAGCAGATCCTGCCGACTCTCCAAAAACCAAATGAACTCGTGTGACCAAGTCTAAAATAATAAACAAGGTACTTGCGAGAGAATTCAGAATTTTTGTTGATAAAGTTCATATTTGGTTGTTGCTGCAATTTAACTTTGAGTTGCAATGGCGTGTAGACTACACATCTGATACTGGTTGCCGATTCATCGAATGTCTATTGACAACTAGATTTTAATCCAAGAACATTAAATGAGTTAAAAACATCTAAAATCACAACATTAAGCAGTCTCTTTGGAGAACGACAATCTTTTATACTACATATCCTTACTATAAGATAAGTATATTATGACACCATTTGACTAAGGCGAATAAGGAGTGATAAACTGTTGTTCAATGCCTTGGCTCTGACAGTACTCCTTGAACTCGGTAGAGATGTATTCTTCACCATTGTTGGATCTTAGGGCTTTGATTGTTTTACCAGATTCTTTCTATGCATGCTCCTTGAAGATTCTGAAGCAATTAAAGGCTTCTGATTTCTTCTTGATAAAATACACCATAGTTCTTCTGGAAAATTTATCAATAACAGTTATAAAATACTTTGCATCCTTCATTGAAGGATTTTGTATTGGACTACAAATGTTTGTATGTACAATGTCTAGTAATCCTCTAGCAATATGTTGATGGCTTGATCTAAATGGTTTCCTAGCCTATTTACTAACTAGACAGTCTTGACAGACAAGTAATTTGACTTTTCTATTATGATAGTTGAGATCAAGACAATGGATTACTTAGACATTTGCTTTACAGAAATATCATTCAAGTTACCCAATCTATAATGCCAAAGTAAACTTTTATTTATTTGAATAGAAGTACTGAGAGCTTGACTAGATGCAGAAAAGCAATGACTTAATCTGTACAAGTATCCATGCCTCTTTCTGAGTGCTAGGATCTTGCATGTCCTATCGACTACTTTACACTGATCACATTCGAATTCTACTTTATGTTCTAGATCTACAATTATGCTGACAGAGAATAGATTTGTAGATAGATTCAGTACATGCAAGACTTTAGAAAGTTTGATCATTTGCAAAGCTCAATCTTACTTTACCTTTACCTTTAATATCTTGTGTACTATTGGTGCCCAGGTGAACATATCTATTGGTACTATAAGACATATAGGACTCAAAACAGCCGATATGGCTGGTCATATGTTGTGTGGCTCTGGAATCAAGAAACTAGGAGTTATCATCTAATGCTCTTTGATGGCTTTTCATGAAGGCATAATGATCTGCTTCTTGATTAGGCTATGGTGCTTCTTGCAGTTGCATTTTTCACTTGATTCGACTGCCCCTTGCTATTGTTCTTCTCTTGAAGTATACGACAACCTTGAATCTTGTGGTTGGATCTCTTGTAGTATCTGCAGAATAGCTTCTTCTTTGTCAGGGGGTTTGACTACTTTGATATTGTGTCAACTTCTGATGTTGCTTCAATAGCTTTGGGCCTTTCTTTTTCTGCTTTGTCGAGCCTCTGTTGGTGTACAAGCCGTGAGAGTCAACAGTCAAGGAACTGGAGGGCTCATTCCTTCGAGTGTCTTCCTTCAACAACATTGCAATGACTCTTGAAAGAGTCAGCTCTGGATGTGTCATAATGATCATCACCTAGATGTCATATGAGCTTGGCAAGCTTGAAAGCAGTTTCATTACTGCATCTTGATCGTCTATGATAGATCCAACAGTGACCATTTGCTTCAATGGGTTCTTGATCTAGTTGATGTGATTCTAGAGAGAATCACCATTTTTCATCTTGGGGGAGTACAATTTCTTCTTGAGATGTAGCTTAGAAGCTATATCTCGCACTTCATACAATATGCAAATCTCTGGTTGGAAAAGCCAAAGGTGCTCAAGATGTCCCAAACTTCCTTGGAGGTCTGAGCTTCAGACACATGGCCGATATGAGTGTCTAATATGTTGAGGATGATGAGCATGAATGCTTTGCCATCCTTCAATTTCCATTGGGAGATTGCAGCATCGTCAGCTTCGGGTCTTGCCTCTGAGGCATCCCTAATACTAGTTGAGTAATAATCAAGGAGGTAGAAAGCGCCACGTCTAGCATGGATTTTGACTTAGAGACATTAGTCATAATCCTACAATGTCATACAACTCCTTATCCATTATCACAATTCTCATCTTAAATTTTCACATATGGTAATTGGCTCCATCAAGCTTGTCCATGATAGAATTGGGTTTCCCTTGGGAATCCATGTGGAAGATTAGTCAAGGTGATAGTGGTAACTATCAGTGACTTAAGAATGAAAATCTAATGAAAACTTATAGGACAATAAAGCACTTACTCTATTGGCTAGTAAAGTCAGGTTCTATGGGAAGCTTATCAGGCTATAGAAATAGCTCTGACATAAAACCACTTAGAGAATCAGAAAAGTTCTAATGTTAATGCTTTGATACCACCTCAGAGTTTGTCATCAGTGGATCTCAAAGTACAGCAAAAAGGACCAAGAATGGATCTAAATTAGATCCACAAGTGCGATTGGGTGTTAGATTAGATCAACCTATCAATCTACAAAAGATTAGATAGCATTTAGATCACATCTACATCAAGAAATCTAACAAGAACAATCATTATTGATCAAAAATTGTACTTTCTGGTTTCACTACGTGTGAAAACCTATCAGAGTACGGACAACAAGCTGATAATAGAGTATAATAATCTTAGAACCCAATCAATGCATAAAAACACAAGACAAATAGAGAGAAAACACTAGAATTGCTCCAAAACCAAGATTTAGCTTCCATATTGATTATGGCCAAATGAGCCACTATATATACACAAGAGATAATGCCTACTCAGCTGATTTGGCACGTGTGAGAGTGTCTACTCATCAAAGGATCCACCAATAATCATCAATATGGCACATGGACCAAGTTTCCTAACTTATAGCCACCTCCCTTGATTTT